>PVJA010027725.1:0-28309 GCA_004027025.1 Myocastor coypus | reverse complement strand
TTAAAAAAAAAAAAAAAAGGAAAAGAATATACTTCTCTTTGGACTAAGAGGAAGCAGATACATACACAGTCAAATATTCTGCAATTGCAGTGGGCCACCAGTGAAGCTTGTGATGTTGGAGCCTATTGAATCTAAGCCTCCTAAAGCTCATCTCACCAATCTAGCTCTGCATTTCATGCATTGTAATTAAGCATTTTTTTTCTTGCTGGGTGGTCAAGGGCAAGTCAAAGCAAGACCTGTATAACAAAACATTCATTTTTTGTATTTTCCAGGGTCAAATCCCCTCAGGATTAAGTTTGGGACCATAGACAGTACTTTGTAGAACTGTTGTTAGTGTCAGCCTTCGGGACGAGTCATGGCCATTGTTTGGCCATTACTTTCAGGGATCATTTCTATAGTATGTTACTTAATTCACTTTCTAAAACAAAATTTGAAGGCAAAAATTGATCTGAAACAATTGCTTGCTTTGAAATCAAACATCTGTGCTCATGTCCCTCCATTCAAAACTTTAAATAGACACTTATAATAAGAGAGTCCTTGTAATGGCTAGAGTAACGTTAAATACCTAAAAGAGTAAGAAAACTTGCAGAAAGTGAGAAGAGAAAATTGAATATTCTCTCCTACTCAGGAGAGAACCAGGTCAAATATTCATAAAATTATTATATAACAATAGTTTTATAGACTTCTAGCTAAGATTAAATGTGATGCTGACATAATTTAACAAATGATATATTCTCTAATAAAGTGTATTTAATGTATTAGAGCAAGAAGATGGGAATAAGAGATTTCTCTATTTGCTATATACATGGAGCACATATCATAATACTTTCTGAAATGGTATACACACACACACACATCTATATACACTTGCTTACTATAATTTAACAGAGTATTACATCATACGTGTATTTCTCATCACTTTGTTAGGCATTTTGGGAGATACGCAGGCAAAATTGACATTGACTGGCCTATTCACAGAAGTGGGAGCATTTTTTTCTTTCTTTTCTTTTTTGTTGTGGTAATAGAGATTGAAGTCAGGACCCTACACTTGTCAGGCAAGCGCTTATTATACTGAGCTATCTCCCCGACCCAAAAGTGGAAGCACTGATGTTAAGGATTTATAGTTGTTACTGATCTGTTTCAGTAATAAACATTACCAGTCCTGAACCTATGGCATTGCAATTGTTACTGAATTTGGAATGGTATTAGACACAAAGTACAATAGCATATATTTTTCTCTATGGATTAGTGGGCACACACTTATTATACCGTCTGGATATATCTTGTCTATTAGAACATTAGCTCACTGGTAGAGTAGAAGGGTGGAGGTGAAGAGTTTAGAGGGTTGAATGTTGGTGAAGGATAGGAAATTTCAAATAGTTAAGAGGTGTAAATGAAGTGAGTTTTAAAACTATTTTAAAACCCGGGGATTATTTTGAACAAAATATTGTATTCCAAGACAGTGGAAATTGTCTTAACACCAGCTGATAACTAGATGAACAAATAAATGTGTATATTAACCAGCTAGATTGAGCCATTACACAATGCATACTTCAAAATAGTATTATGAGAGCCGGGGAGACAGCTGAGCAGCATAAGTGCCTGCCTGGCAAGCACACGGTGCTAAATTCAATCCTTGATCAAAAAAGAAAAAAAAAAGCAAAAATGAAAGAGTATTATGCACAGAAAATGTATGCAATTTTATCTCTTCATTAAGATAAATTGAAATTATTTTAAAATATGAATTTTGGGCTAAGGATATAGCTCAGCAGTATAAGCACCTGCCTGATAAGTGCAAGATCCCAAGCTCAATCCCCACTACCACACACACACACACACACACACACACACACACACACACACACACACAAATAGTAAAATAAAATAAAATTAAAAATTGAAAATTTCCTTTGCTTCAGAACTTACTGAGAGGTGTTTTATAATGACAAATACATGATGGTTTTTGATCAGAAATTGAAAACAAAACTAATCTAAGAATTCTGACCCAAAATCAGAGATTATAACCCAAGTTTATATTTGGAATTATGTGCCTACGTATTTCTTGGTTTGCAGCTCATGTTGCATCAGAGATGCATATATTCACTGAAACTTCTTCCATAGGAAATGTGTGAGTAGATATAGATTGCCACATAGTTACTTCACTCTCTCCTTCTCTTTCTCCGAATATAATGCATCACGCCTAGATGCCAGCTCTGGACCAAGCAAAGGCTTTTCCATTGTAGATCTTGCAAATGAAAGCTGTAAGGATTGTCACTAAACTCAATTACCATTGTGTTGGGAGTAATACACAAAATCACTGCACTACATAGCTGATTCCTCTCGCTGCAGATGTCACTCAGGTGCGAGGCATAGCTGTGGGCAGTGACGTGGTCCATGTTCGCTATGTCATCTTACTAAGTGTTTATGTCATCACTTTCTGAAGAACTCGATAACTATTGAAGAGGAGCAACGGGGGTATAATGTAAAAGGCTTCTATTAATGAACTCCAAGCACTCTTGAACCATCACATGAACTACAGTAAATTCAAATAATTTCATAACTCAGTTAAACTAAATATCTTCAGTTTTAAGTAACCAAAAGGTAAGTGACTGGAAGTAGAAAACCAAAACTGAAATGAATGAATGAATGAATGGAATGGCCTTTAGTTTCAATGAATTCCAGAAGCTATTAATGTTAACCTGGTTTTCAGTCTTAGCCTCCCTCATCACCCTTGCCTACCCATTGCTAGCAACAACTGATCCAATGTAAAGTCTCAGCTTTGCCTTCAGTTTCTAGCTCTAATGCTAGAACGCTAACACAGGGGCTGTCCAGCACTATCTACGGTGGCCATTCTCCGGGTCAATAATGCAGAGCCATGAACTGGAACAAAAAACAAAGCAAAACAAACAAACAAACAAAACAATCCTGAGGACCCATGATTTTAAGTGCTAGTAATACCACACAACCATGATATAGAGATTTATTTCAGAACAGTGAGCCATGCAAAATTAGGTGACCAAAAGGGACTTACCTTGCTCAAGACAGAGGTCATTAAGGCTTCTTAAAGGATTGCAGTGGCTCTTAGCTAAAAGAAATAATTCCAGCAGAGGGATGTGCACAACTGTAGGAGAATGCAATAATGTTTGTTTTAGAAAAAAAGGAACTAAAAGTAGTTTGGAAGGTAAATTAAAATGTAATGAGATTAGAGAGAAAGCAGCAAATAAGTTTATATCTCAAAAACTTAGGAAAAGATATAGATAGTTAAAATTTAGTCAAGGGTTGGAGATGGAGATGGATGAGAATTAAAAATAAAAAGTGGACATAAAGCAAAAAAGGTACTAGAGTGTCAGGGAAAAAAAAAGGAGAAGTAGGAGTCAGAGTTATTTAATTTGTTAACCTAATATCTTGCTTTATTGCAATGTTCTTATGCCTGAGTCAGAACACAAATATGCATACGGAGGAGTATTCTGTTTTGAACAAGTTAAGGCAAGGCACCTAAAAATACAGTTATTAACAGAAGTTATTCTCTCAGTAGGAAATGAAGTGTTTCCTAGGAGAGACGGGGAGCTAGAGACAGAATAAGTGTCGGTTGTCCTTAGTATAAATGTTCACATCTGATCACAGGGCTGCGCTGCTCATAAGAAGAGAGTGACTGCATTTTTTTTTCTTACTACTAAAACTCTCAAAGATAACTATTTTCTCACTTGCACAAAGGCCTCTCAGTATCTTTCTTGAGTATTTTAAATGAACTATGTTCATTTTTCATATCCCAGGATTGTTTCAGTCCACCAATTTCAGTGATTTGGTTAGATAATTCTCAAATTCTGACTTCAAAGTAAGTGTAGAGCTTCTATTATCCTTCAGATTGGGTTGGATTTCTTAAACTTACTTATCTTTATGTTCTCCTAATTTCTCCAGAATGAAGGAGTGAAGAAGAAAAAAAGATACAATTTTTATAAATGTGGTTGCTCAACAATAATCAGTGCTTCAGAATGAAGACCAAAATAAGCAGTTGGGCAATTACCAGGGCTTCGGCAACATTGGAGAGTGAATCATGGCAAAAGATAGATTTCAATGAGCTGACACGCTGAGAATAGAGAAGTTGTCCATGAAGATGCCTTGGCCAAGGCTAAAATGCTGTTTATTTGATTTGGCGTAGAGAAGTACTGGATGAATTTGAGGGTCTTGCCTCTTTTAGAAATCCACTGAATTTCTTCCTTGTTTCTTTCTCTTTTTGTCTTTTTGAGATAGGGCCTCGCTATGTAGTTCAGGCTGGTCTTGAGCTAGCTTTTGTAACCCAGGCTGGTCTCGAACTCACACTGATCCTCCTGTCTCAGCCTCCCAAGTGCTAGAATTAAAGACATGTGCTACCACACCTGGCTTTTTTCTTGTTTCTAAGGAGCTTATATCTGTTGCTTTGGATAATCTAATTATCCCTAATCTATGCTTCTTTCCAAAAATTTTCACTCTGGTGGCTTTTGTCATAGTCATGATCACAGATAGGTCTAAGGTAACCTTGCTAATAAATGGGATCATGGCTCTGTGATCAGGACCTTCCTGCAGACATGATTAGCAATGTACCATCTGTTCCTCTGCTATTGTCCCCTGATGCCTGTTGGAAGACTCTTATACTTTACCATGGGACTCAATCTACTTGGTAACCCCTTGTTTAGACAATTCTATATATTTTCTTTAATTTTGACTTTGGTCCCTGGTGAGTCTAGTAGATTGATTCTGCTTATGCCAGTTTAATCCTACCCAAGTATTTTCCTGTCTTTCCTATACTGTTAAATTAGAAGGCATCTAAAGGCCATGCAACCTGACATGTTCTCAGATGCTTTTAGGTGATGTTAACAGGAACACTGAAGGTATCATTGTATGTAATGCCTACCTTTCAGTCAACAACCATTAGGCTCAACGCATACTTGAAAACAATCTACAACTTCTGCCTTCCAAATTATTTATTCCTTAATTTGCTGAAAAACTATTATATTTTAAGATCTTCGTTTAACATGACTGTAATAGAAACATTAGGTAATAGAATGTTCTTTTAATTTTCAAACATAACTACAGTTGGGTTAAATCAGAACATTTTGGTACCATTAATTACTGCACAGAATATAGAGATAAAAATTAAACACCACCACATCTCCTTTAATTGGCTGTTTCTAAAAGTCTAAGGGGTTCAAAAGCATGTTCAGATGGAGTCAAAAAATGTCAACATTCTCTCTCCTGGTAACTATTAATGAGTAAGAAATGGATGTTAATTTTTTGTTTAGCATATATCAGGCACTTAATGTAATTTAGCATCACTTTTAATTCTGTTATCTCTAAGCTCTGGGAAGGGTCGATTGCTCCTGCTGGGTCTCTTTCAATTTTATGACTTTCCCAGAGACATGTCATATTGAAAATGAAACACATTTTCCTAATTGCATGCACAATTAGCTAAAATTATGAGCTGTAAAACTACACGAGGTTGGAATTATTAGACATTTGGTACAGGATGTTACTATTTTGTTTTGTTTTCCTACCTTCTCATACCGTAAGTTCCTAATGAAATGATTTATAATGAATAGGGAATTGGTAAGTTACAATGTTATCTATGTAGGCTGTATAAAATATAATCAAAAGATACACACCTGCAAAGCATGATTATACTACTATCCTTATTTCCAAATATTGCTGGTCCTCACTATTGATAAACTTTCCCTGGCAAATTCTTTTTTTTTTTCTTAACCTTTTATTAATATATAATAGTGTGATGATCTCATATATTGTAGAATCCGGTACATACACATAACATATTTCAGTTTCCTTCTTTCTTCCCTTCTTCCTATTTTATTTTTCTACCATTATATTTATTTATCTTATAAAACCTTATAAACTTTATTTTTGCATATACAAATTAAAAACCATATTATTAGATGAGAAACATCTGATGTGTTCTTTTAATTTTAAGACATAACATTTCCACCTGGAAAGATAAGGTTTTTGTTTTTCTTGATAGCTTGGCTTTAATTGCCACAGACTGGAAATAATTTTTTGTTTGTATACTTGTTCCATCTGTCTTATTATACCACCCATGTTGTAATATCCTGGTATTATAAGCACATGTCCGACAAGCCCAAGGACACAGGTTCAATCCCCAGTATCCCATGCTATGCTGGCTCCAGAACCCTGGGCACACTGTGTAGGCCACTGAAACCAGCAATAGTGGCTCATGTCTATGATTCCAGTGCTGAGGAGACTGACACAGAGAAGTTACTATGAGTCCAAACTGCATAGTGAGACCACATACCAAATAAATAAATAAATAAATAAATAAATAAATAAATAAATAAATATTTTAAAAAATATATTTTAAGACATATGTAAGCCAATTGACATGTTTCAGTTGCTCTTCAGTAGGTTTTTAGGTTAATACAACTGTTATATGAAATTATATTTTGTTTTTTAAAATACTTTGATTAGATTTTATAGTTTCTCTGTTAAGTTAAATAATGTCCAGCAAATAGGATAGACTAAATCAACAAAGATTTTTACAAACACAGATTTTTAACTTGGGTTTTCTTTTATTTGTTACATTTTAAAGTTATTTAACATGCATTAGATCAATTAGTATGACTGTCCTACTGACCTGTTCTGAAACTTAGTTTCACTGTTATTTTTTTCTCTCTAAAATAAAAAAATATATACTTTTGCAAATAAAAAAATGCGAAGCGATTAGAATTCACTTTTAAAAATGCTGCACAGATTTCTTAGATACCTACTGTGTTTTAAGTTTTAGAATAAGCACCAAGTTGTGACTTCTGGGTCAGGAGAGATAGAAGAAAACATAACTACCTCACAGGAAACATGCCATAGTCAATGTTTTATGAAATATTCCCTTTTTCTTTCTAAGAAAATCTTAGTTGTGCCTCTTGGAGAACATTCATTTTTCTCAGTCCATCTTGTAACTACTGTGGTCATGCGATTCAATTCTGAATAGAGAAAGAACAGGGAAGAGAAAGACAAAGACAAAGGCCAAAAGGAGGAGGGAGAGGACGAAAGAGTAGTCAAGGGGAGGAGGAGAAATCGGGAAGCCAGAGAAAAAAAGAAAGTGAAAGCTTGTCCAGACAAGACACCTGGAAATAACCAGACACGCGGCGGAGTCCCCATTTAGAGTCCTGTTCGGAATTCTGTTATTCACATTGGACAATTGAAAGCAACGCAAGCAATTGAGACATCAACTTTATTGCCTGGGCTGAGCCATCCCATTAAACACTTGGGAACTAGAGCAACCAGAACAAAGCATCTTAATTTCAAAAGAGTTGACAGCTGTATTAATGGAAATGGAGTATGCTAAATCATTCCTAATTACTGGCAAGCAAAAGCAAATGGCCTGAGATGATCATGGTCTGATATAGACATGAGTCAAAATATCACGGTTTATTTCATGAATGTGTACAAAATTATGTAGAATGTGTCCATTAACAGTGATAGCAACAAAAATAACAGCAGAGTTGTACTCAAGGCCAAGCAGATGTTTGATGCTAGGAGAGCTATAGAACGCTAATACTACTTCCTAATTCTATGTTATTGTTCAATATAAATTTACCAAGCTTTCTTCTCCTCAAACCTGTGGTTTACAAAACTAAATATGATCAGAGTAGCTCAGAAAACCACACATGGTGTGGTAAGACAGAGTGAACAAATACACAAACAGAAAAATTATTGCCACTCCATGGCGAACTGCAAATATGGAGACAGAATGATGGTAACACATGTTAGAATTTCTCCACTGACATAGATATGGTTTCCTTCAAAGTTGAGATTTCCTAAAATTTCATTGAAAACCATTTCTGCCATTCAAATCTAGAATTCATTTTTAGAAAACTTTTTATTGAAAAGATTTTTTTAACAACATGCTGTAAATTTTTACTTGCTCCAGGCTTATTAGCTGGTTTTCTTTTGAAGTGGGCATAACTAATGGCCCAATATGTTGTTAAGCCTGGGATTAGATTTGCCATCAAGCCTATGCACTCTTGTGTATTTATTTGTTTCTTTGAATGGGCACAAGATTTAACGGAGATGCAACTGGAATTCCTAAGTGTCCTGGCACTGAAGGAATATGTCATATTTAATGTAGCAACTTACTCATGCACAGTAGGATGTACTCACTAAAAATACTTAAAAATAAATTTTCAACAAGTTAATATGTTCCTGTGTAGTTAATATGCTAAATTATTTGAAGAGGATAAGATCTTCCACCAAATTTGCTTATTCTCATTGTTCATCTTTAAAGTATTATAACTAAAATATTCTGATTATTCTGTATTCCTCAATTACTTCTAAGCTTTTAAAAAGAAAATCAATTACCTAACTGCTCAGTAAACTGATTTTTGTCTTATTTATTATCTGTGCCACTGAGAACGGCCAACAGTTATTTTCCTTTTGATTTTTTATTGGCTTAAATTTGAATTATGAAAGTATAAAGAAAAACAAAACCTTGGCCTGTCTAGTTGGAAATGTTATAAGAAATTCTCCACTTGTACACCAGTGTTTCCTCTTTATTTCCTAAATTTCAAGTCTTCCTCATCATGTTTTTCCTGAGAGATGAGAATTCTCCCTACTAACTTTGGTTGACTCTACTGCAGAATCGTAACTCCTCTCTCCCTTCAACATTTCCCCCCTTAGACATGTCATAAGTAGTGAAACTAGCTAACTGCTTTCTAGATATTAATATCAACAGATACCATAAATCAAATCCTTACAAATACCATGTTGTAGCTCTTAGTTCTCACAATCAATGTCAACATAAAACATTATTAATAATCCTTATTTTACAGATAAAGAGGTAGGTGTATACCACAGAGTGATCAAGAGTACCTAATTCAGTATCTAGGTTGAGTGGTGTACAAGAAAACGTAATAAGATTTAACTTCAGCAATGATAATGTGTACAACTTTCCCCACCTCCATGTCAGAATAGTGATCAAATGTCATTCTTTCAGTGCTTACATGAACTTGTATTTAATGTTACAAAAGAAAGAGTGGACATTAAATTAAAAAAAATATTACTTTTAATAAGAAATAACAAGGTGACAGTTTCAAAACATTAGTGGTACATTCCCAATGCAATGCATCAAATGTTGTCCTCTTAGTAATTATACAGATCACAGAGTGTAGATGTTATAATTTTTCTATTAATTATTGGTACAAGAAATTTCTTCTCATTGAGCTAAGAGAAGGTAGTAATATACATAATCCAATGTTCCATAATCACAGTTGGTTATTGGCAAAATTAGCAATATTGGAAGCGATTGATTTGAGCCTTTCACAGCTCAGCATACTAATCTAGCTTTGCATTTTATGCCTCATGGTTAAACTTTTCTGCTGGGTGATTAAGGGCGAGTTAAAGCAAGACCACTATAACAAAACATGGGACTTTTGTATCTCCCATGGTCAGTTAGATCCGCTCAGGATTTACTTTGAAACCATATACAGTGCTTTGTAGAACTACTGTCAGTGTGAGCCATCTGGATGAGTCATGACCATTGATTTGCCAGTTTGCTCTCTGTGAAAGCCCGAGAGAATATTTTCTCTCTAGGTCACTCTCCTTAGGCACACTATATATCTTTGGTCCCTTTCCTCTGTAGCCCTATAATCTCCCTGAACAGAAAATTTGGGAAATACCTGAGTTATAGGATGTCATAGAAGATACAGAAGCAAATACAAACATACTCAGCCACCTTATCTTCAACAAAGGGACCAAATATTTTTACTGGAAGAAAGATAGCCCCTTTAACAAATGTTGCTGGAAAAGCTGACTCTCCACATGCCAAAAACTAAAACTACCCAGGTCTATCACCATGCACTAAAACTAAGTTCAAAATAGATTGAAGATCTAAATGTTAAAAGAGAAACACTAAATCTCCTGGAAGAAAAAGTAGGAGAAAATGTTGAAGATATAGGGGTAGGTAAAGAGTTCATGGACAAAAATCAAAACACACATTTAACACTTGAAAGAATCAACAACTGGGATCTCCTCTGGCTAAGAAGTTTTTGCACGTCCAAAGAAATTACCAACAGAGTGAAAAGACAACCCACAGATTTCTAAAAGATTTTAACTAATAAGTATTCCAACAAAGGTCTTCTATCCAGAATTTATAAAGAACTAAAAAATATTAGGATCCCAAAATTCAAAGACCCAATCCGGACATTAAATTAACAGTGTGAGACAGAAAAGCTAGAGCTAAATAAATTCCACTGATCCTACCTTTGTGTAATGATCTCACAGTCCCAGTGGAAGATTTTCAATTCTCCTTTCCCTGACCTCTGTTCTGATAGGATCATAGACTCCTAAAGCATAAATTCCCTACAGCTATGTGAGGTGTATAATATCAGTTCTCTTGAGACAACAAAGTCCATGGAAACAGAAAATCCATAGGGTGAACACACCACATATGTTCGTGCAGCTGGGCTTTCCATCATAAGATATATAAAAAGTATTTGCTTTACCATTGCTTCTATTCAGTAATCTTTTGTGGATTTGCACAGATTTCTTTTTTTACCCATTTGAAAGAATTTGTATCTTCTCGATAATTCTACATAGTTTTAAAATAGCTAACATTTCTTCATAACAGTTTATAAAGATCCATCCTGAATGTCTTCCTACTTCTTAACATTTTCCCATTTACTGCCTTCAGCAACTTCTGACTTTTGCATTCTCCTCATCTTTCCAGCTCAAATTCTCGCTACGTGATACAGTTCGTCAGTAATTAGTTTCTTTGCTATGCCAACTTGTGGAGCCTGTCCAGCCTGTGTGAGGTAGAGCTCTCTAGGTGCAGTATGCATGCCTACTCCAAACAGCTATGCAATAGTGAGCACAGGCTGTCCTAGTGTCAAACACATCCACGTAGACTG
This sequence comes from Myocastor coypus, assembly GCA_004027025.1. Lineage (NCBI taxonomy): Eukaryota > Metazoa > Chordata > Mammalia > Rodentia > Myocastoridae > Myocastor > Myocastor coypus. The sequence continues at coordinate 17,405 of PVJA010027725.1, read as the reverse complement.
TAAGAGATCACAGAGTGATTTTGCTCATTAGGAAGTGCTGTAGACATTACTACTTTAATGGTTCAAAACTAGTGTTTTCCTGTCCTTTCTCTGCATTTTGTACCTTGTTCTCATTGCTCTTCCTCATGTATTTGTTTTATGTATTCTTTTAGAAAAAGTTGTGGCTTGATAGAATGGAATCATGATAAAGTAGTTCATATTTCCATTCTTTAAATACTTATACTACTTCTTAGTTTCTTGCAATATATTTAGTCATTTATATTCAATGTACCTTTCTGGTCAACTTTTATTGGCTTCAAAGAGTTGAGTTGTATGTGAAGTCCTTATGGCTGTTCACTCTCTTTTTTTTAGGACACAGGCAAATATTGTACTTTCTTGCTCACTGGTAATTGGATAGAGTCAAGCAATCTGCTTTGTACTATTAAAATGAATGCAAGCATACTTTCACAGGTAGAAGCCCAGATAGAGGAAGAGTCTTTGCATTAGGAGGAAGAAGGATGCACCTTGTGACCTTAATGTTGACTGAAACACTAAGTGAAATAAATCAGACACACAAGGTTTAATACTACCAGGTTTCTGCCATACAAGCAATCCAAATTATAAGGATCAAAATAAAAGAGAATAGGCTGAGTGATAGGTCTTTCTCAAACAGGAAGCCATCCAGAGATTGAAGGAGGGATAAGAGAGGAAGAAAAGGGGATGAAAAAGGAATTAAGATGTAGGATGTGCATGGACCACTCCTTACAAGGAATATAGATATTATACACTGCAAAGATTTGCAAAGAAAGGAGTCTGTGCACGTTGCACCATATTTCCTTTCTTTAACCATCTATGGTGAACAAAATCTGATGTGAGTGGATCCTCTTTCATTAGAGCCATGGGGTAAGAACAAAATGAAAACATCCCACACTCAGCACATTCTGAGCATGTTGAAGGAGGATAAACCAGGGAGCTATTTGTTACTGTACAATAACCAAGCTGATCCTGACTCATAGAAACAGTAATTTCAAGTCATCAGGCTCTTGTGTTATTAAAATTCACCCACAGGTCTTATCTCAGGGCTTTAATACCGTCTACATGTTGATCATGCATAGATTCAAGTGTTGTGCTGTGACTTGAAATTTTAATTGCCTGTTTACTAGTTTGGTCAGTATTTGCACTGAAATGCAATATCCCAAGTAGGAATCTAATTCCCAGTTGATACTTGAAATTATTCCATACCTATGTTGGCCATAGAATATAGGGTATCTCTGTTTGCCAAGCATTCCCTAGCTTAGAACAAGGAGATTGTCTTAGGTGAACTTTGATCTTCCTGCCATATACTTTCAGCATTTTATTTACACATTCTGTTGTCCTGAAGTCTCAAAAGCCATGGACACTGCCTGATTAGTTTTTACCAGTACCACAGCTACTACTATACTGAAATACTTTATTGTAAGCATTCTACCTTATCTTTCTACACAATCTCTGGACTTTTTTTCCATTTGATTCAGCCACAGCAATATTTTTAAAATGTAATACAGCTCATTCCCTAGCCTAAACCATCCCCGTCACATTTGATTAGTATTTGGAGTCCTTGCTTGTCACAACTTCAGTCCATTTCCCATACTGAATCTTCCTTTTTTACTTTATTTGAGCCACCTAGCTTTGTCTTTTCCTCTCAGATGTCAGATATTGTCTTGTCTGAGGGTCTTTAAATTTGCTATTTCTTCTACATACAGCATACATTTTCATATTAGTGAAGTTTCATTTTTTATTTCACAGAGTTTTATGTAAATAGAAAACTTTTCCTGATTAGGGAATTATGGCGATGATGTGCTGCCCCCTCTCCCACAGCAAGGAAGAAGCTGTTGCTGAGCTTTAGGCACACAACCAGAAGGTGAGATAGATAGATATGTCAGGTCACGTCAGGCTTCCCTGCTTGGAATACCATGTCCACTGCAGGGTGTGCTCTTGCCCATGGCAGTCCACATTCACTAAGGCTGGAATGGAAAAGCCAGATTGATTCCCTGAACCCAGGAGGATTTTCTGGTAAGAAATACTGACAGAGATCATCCAATGGCTTGTCTGAAACCTCATGATGGTTTCAATTTTTCCACTACTCATTTCTTTTTTTTTTTTTTTTTACTTCTGAGTCATCAGGCTACAATAATAATAATAAAAACCTTAAAACCCAGCATTAGTATCTGTCTAATATTTCACTTGACCCACTCTGGGATGCTCCTGTTAAACTGGATATCCTGTCCTGCTTCTCTGTCACATTTTTATATTACTATTAAAACAACACTTTATGTTATTTGCACGTTGTTTGCTTATTGTTCTGTGCATATAACAACTCAGCTGCGAGGCTCTTTGATGATTTGCAAGAATATAAACTGCTGTCAGGCATTTAAAAAGTGTTCCCAAGCATAAAACCACTGCAAGAGTGAAGGTCCTTCCAGCTAGCCTGGAAATGTAATCTTGGCTTTTTAGCATTCTCCCATAGAAAAACACCTTCTATGTTGGCATACACTGCTGAAATTCAGTCTATTTGTACAAGTGCATCCATCATATACTGATTAAATCCCAACTCTTTTAAGAATTTAAAATGTTTCTACCTATTAGACACTTGTTATATGTTGTAAATGAGAGGTTCTGGCCCAACCAAATAACTCAGCAGATTAAAGTACCTGTAAGCAGGATCAGTGTTTGGTCATTTGACCCCTGGTCCTGCCATTCTGAACTCACCTCCAGGGCCCGCTGAGATGGCAACTGAGACTGGACGTGGTGGTGCGCGCAAGTAATCCCAGCTTTTGGGAGGCTGTAAACAGGTGGATCACTATGAGTCTTATCTAATAGTGAGACCCTAAACATCCTGTAGACCTTTCCATAAAATACAAAGAAAGCGAGAGAGAGAGGGGGAGGAGGGAGGGAGGGGGAGGAAGGGAGAGGGAGGGAGAGAGAGAGAGGTTCTTATTTTGTATTCCGTAAATGTAAGTGCATCAGACCTTTGGCCATTCAGTCCATGGTTGCATCATTAGTTATGATGGATAGCCTACTTACAAAGGCAATTATATTATGTGTGACTGGAATCTTCATGGAAAAAGATAAATTAATGATAGGCTTATGCAATTCAATAGCTAAAATTGCATTTAGAGAAGAATTCCACCTTGAATGGCAGCTAGATCACTCAAATGTCTATCAGGTGCTCTCTTTCAAAACACACCCTCCATAGTTGAGGCAGCTTTATGTTTTGCTATGCCCTGCCTAGGTGGAGCTGATAGCTCTGAGTCATGCAATCTCCCACCTTGAGTCAGAATGAATTCCTCTAGGTTTCATTTACATAAGCAGTCATCTCGTATCCACTCAGATGTTATTAATACATGAGAACAGCTCTACTCCAGCCTATTACTTACAGAACAGTGGTGACCAATCTGGGGTGCTTGGTGGCGTCACTCAAATTTTTCTGAACATTCAAATCTGATGGAAAAACTTACACATGTGACATTATAAAAAACACTCCAAAATATTTTGTTTTTAAAATTTTAATTTATTGTGGCATGTGATGTCTCATATATAAGCACTGAGTTTGTCATTTTATCAACTCCTATTATTTATGTTTCATTATTTTTCTTTGCTAATCTCTTTCTTGTTCTCTTTGCCTTCTCTTCACATAGATATCTATGGCTCTGTTTCTCATAGCTATCTTATTTTTTTTCTTTAGTCTCCTCCTCCCTATTATTTTAAATTTATCCTTCTGAACTATGAATAGCAAGGAGCAAAGGCATATATCAGGGAACAAGCAAAGAACTGATAATGGTTTGGTGACATTGACCTTTGCTACATGATTCATGTTTGCTTTTTACTTTTACTTTATTGTGTTTTTAAAGAAAGCGTATTCATATTTAGAATAACTATTTTGGGGGCTGGGGAAATACCTCCATGGCATAAGTGCCTGTCTGGCAAGTGCAAGGTCGTGAGTTTGAACCTCAGTCCTGAAAAAAAAAAAAAAAAAAAGTCTAGAATAACTATGCTACATGCTTCATGTGTTTTGAGAGTTTAAAAAAAAAAATTCAAGAAAGATAGGAGCTGATTGCCTCCTCCTGTAAAAGTTGATCCAAGAGTGGGCAGGAAGCAACCTTTCAAGAAATTTAAGGTTGTTCTCAAGATGATAAAATGATATCAGATAAACATCTGGGCTTTTGTTGTTGTTTTGTTTTCATGTATTTAGTATAGAGTCTTCAGGGTTCTCACTACACAAATCGAACTCATAGTGACTCTCCTGTTTTCAGCCTCTCAAGTGCTGAGATTATGCATGTGTCATTTCACCTCGTCTCAATTGCTGTCTCGTTGTGCCCCAGGGGCAGGGCCAGCACAGCATGCCAAGGATGGAACCCCTGGGCCCTACATCTGCCTAAGCAGCTGCTTTAATACACTGAGCTATCTGGCTAGCCCTCAGATAGAAATTTAGAAGTAAAAAAAATGTGTACCTGCAGAAATTATAAATACGAGCATATTTATTTTCCTCATTATATCATACTTTTAAAGAGTAATAAATATTGAGAACAAAGACTTTAAGAATACACCAATATTTACTATGTTTAAACATTACTTGTGTTAAATTCAGTAAAGACAGATGGAGAGAGTTAACCTGGAAGTATAAGGATAACAGATTCTTATACCATACATACAAACATACAACAGTTGAAGCTAAACTGATAGCTAAATGCATACATGGAAATGCCTAAAACAATTATTAACAATAAAAAACAAAGAGATAATCCTACTAAATTATTAGGAAAAATAAAATAGGATTTTAACACTAAACTGTATCCTGAATAAGTCAAAGAGAAAAATAAAAATTAGGACAAACACACAAACAATAAAAACAATAGTTAAACTTAACCATATCAATAATCACATAAATAGTAGTGGTCCAACAATCTTCCTTAGACAGAGGTTGTCAGCATGTGGTTCACAATTTAATTCACTTTTAGATAGTTCTGAACGATGCCCTTGACTTCTAGCAAGTAATTTATGTCAGGACAACAGGAATATTTTTATTAGGGTGGGACTCTGTGCATTGCCAATCTTAAATTGAAGGATATGAGACCAGAAAATTAACTATGTGATTTGGATGGTTTTGGGCCACCCCACCCTGGAGGCTGAGGTCAGGTGGTGTAAACCATAGGGAGATTGAGCTACAACATATAATCAATCCATCAGCATAAATAATGAAAAGCAAATAAAAATTCTGGATATGAAACTCCACAGAGCTTTCTTGGTTGATTTTAATGGTGGGTATATAATCATACTAATGAAATTAAACATCTCTGTAGGTAAGTATGGCTTGAACTCATATATGGCTCATTATACCTAACTCAATGCACAGAATCAGGGTAAAAATTCAAATTTATGTCCAAATATCATGAATAAAAAATAACCAGTTAGTTCTGGTGACATTACAATTATAAGTAGAGATATAGTTTTAAAGGTGTAGTTGATATCATACATTTTAGAATTTGAATGGTAAATTAATTAGCATTTTTATGATATAAATTTCTGAAAATAAAACAAGAAGACTAAAAAATATCATTACTCTCAATCAAAGTCATACTGAGACCATAAGACTATAGGAAATCTACTCTAATAAAAAATAGAATAGAAAAGATATAGACACATGCTGCCATGTCTACTGATTAAAAGACCAGAACAGAAAATAAAATCCCAAATCCATGTCACAGAGAAGAATAAATAGAGGGAAAATGACGATTTTTACTCTGGATGAGAAAATAGAGCTAAATACAGGGTGACTTGAAGTGGAAATATCCTAACTGGAATATCCTAGAAGTGGAAATATCCTAACTGGAATCTTCACAGCCATTGGTTTTCCTCAGTAGAATTTACAGCAACAGCTGTTGTCTTGACTCTCAAAGTCTGATGACTTCCATTTCTTCAAAATGCCCTGATATGACGGGTGACAAATGAGCCCATTTTCATGGGGATTGGGAGGGGGTGGGCTGTGGGGCCACCATTATTTAAAAGCATTGAACTATGAATCTGTAACTGTGGAGGATTCCGGCATGGGAGACTTATTGTTAGGTCTTTCTTGGGATCTAGGCAATCTCAGTCACCAACTACCTTCCATCTGTGGAATATAGAAAGCACGAAAATGTGAGCTTGAAGTGAAACTAAAGTGATTTGTGCTGGCTATGAAGGTTTTGTGACATGATGTGTACTAAGGCAAGGAATGTGTGACCAATGAAACTGTGATTAATCTCTTTATTGGAGGTCTTCTCATGCACGCCATCATGGCCTTGTCCTGAGAAGGCTTAATTTTTCCTGCAAGTTTGAGATGAATGTAATAACTTATACCAAATCCATCATATTTTAAATAAGTGAAATTTCATTTAGTTAGCTTCATTGGAAAAGAATTTGCCATAGAAAGCAAATGTTTGAGGTAAATGGTTTATTTTCCATGAAATATAAGCAATTTGTTTATGCATCTTTTCAAAGTTGACTAAGTTTACAAACCATTTAAAGCAAAATTATTTATATCATAAGCTTCCACTAATTGGACAAGATTATAGTTAAGTTTTATTTTCATGGTTGAAGATATCAAATCCTTTTAAAAATGAACTTTGCTTTACCATCATGACAGCATCTTATATTCTAAAAGCCTCAAAATTGTTTCTTTGTCCATAATTTCACTTCCCAGCATCACAACTGTCAGGGATCTGGGTGTTTTGGGAAGTTTCCACCTAATTTTTCTTTTGAAAATCAAGCATCTGGTGTATATTAGTTAGAGTTCTCTTGAGGAATCTATTCAATGTGAAATTTAGGTATGATTTCATCCGAGACTTACTAGATAAGTTTGTAGCATCAAAAGTGATAAGAGTCCTGATGGCTGTCTGCCAGAAGAGAGACAAAGAGAGGCAAACATGGCATTTTGTACCCTGGTGAGCCAGGCGTCTTGTAGCAGTCTGAGGTTAAAGATCTGGAAGGTCGCTCATGGGTGGCTGTGTCGGAAGGCTGAAGGAAGCGGAGACAACATGTCAAGGTAAAGGCTAAGAAAGGAGCTCATCCTAAAAAGGAAAACATTCTTCTCTCTGCTCTTACTCTGCCTACATTACACACCTGTGCGTTGGTGGCACTGCTGTGTGGGGCAGGTCTTCTTCCCCCACTTGGCTGACCTACATGTCTGTCACCTACAGACACACGCAGAACCCCGACACCTGCTGGGCAGTTCGTAGGAGAGTCAAGTTGATAGGCTGCAATTAACCGTGCTGTGTCGTTACCCCTGGCAGAACTAACTCCCCACAACCACCTTGAACTCTTCTGTTCCTGGGAGTGAGGCTCTAGACCTCTACTCAGCTGTTCTGCAGACAGAACTGTGCTGCCCTTCCGTGCATCCACCTGTACGCATGGCTGGCTACTGACTGTTTCTGTGTCTTAGATCCAAGAATCTTCAGGTGGACAAAGGGGAAATGGGATGGTCATGCTGGTACTGCACTAATGCTCGACTTTGCTTTTCTAAAAACTCCCCTAGACTCAAATCCCTTCCCATCACAGTGTCCCCTGTGGGTGCCATTGTCTGCTGCTACACTACAGTTGTCAAGCTTTGTGCTATCAAAGTTGCAAGCGTATTCCCAGCCCATATCAGGGTATGTGGAGGGGGGTTGGGAGAGTCTTTTATTCCCGCTCTTGTGACATTAGTTTAATATATCACTGTCACTTTATTTTGCAGGGCCAGCCATAATTATTAGGGTAGGTAGTCAGCTTCTTGATGCGTCTTGAATTTACAGAAACATAGGGATTTCCCATGCTGAGCCAAAAGGAGCTGCTTAAGATAATTTCTTATCCCAACTCTGCTTCAGGTTGTCTTCAGATTTTTCTAGTGAAGCATCAAGGAGAGAGAGGAATTCCATGATTGTTTTCTGATCTTATCCTACCTGAATTTGGGAAGACAGAATAGGAATTACCATTCCTTTTTATTTTATTTTTTTATTGTTATGACTGGCTCAGTCTGCCCTGGGGCTGGGGCTAACACAACATGTGGTGCCGGAAGTTGAACCGCAGTTCCTGCAGTTGCGTAAGCTTTCCTAAGCAGGCACTTTGGACCACTGAACCATCTCCCCAGCCCCAGGAATTACCATTCTTCTGTCTACAGAATTAGCTGCAGTCATATCTCCTATCTGTACGTATTTCCACATCCTAAGCAACCATTTTCAACACTGTTAAATTATGTAACTCTGTATGGTTTAAATTAGGAATAAATTATATCACATATTTTCTTTGTGACTAAAGTCAAATAAACTTAATCAAAAGGAATAATTTCCCTTTGAAGAATACCATGTTTCTCTTCCACCAAAAAAAATACCTTATATGTATTTAAGTTCAGAATGACCTTTTTTGCCTACTTTTTTGTCTTCTGTTATGCCCTATCTCTAGATATTCCTCTAAACCCTCAGGCACTTCAATGCTTTTTGGAGCTCTCTAGATATAAGGCATGCAATACTAAGGCTAATGGAACATGGCAGCAAATTAGTATGCTGATTCCAATTATCATAGCTCTGGGTGACCCCACCCAGGAGGCTGGTCGTCTGGATGGGATAAAAGGAAAGACAGTCTGACTGCTGCTGCTGCTGCTCTCTGCCTGCCACACCATGAACTATTTCCTCTCTTTCATGCCTCACTGCCTTGGTGTAGGCCAACTATGGAATGAAAACTAAGTTGAAATAAACCTATTCTCTAACTTGTGGTTGACAGAGACTTTTGTCTCACCAACACAAAAAGTAAGTAAGACAGTTCCAGATATATACAAAGATGAGATTTAGCACTTTGCACTTTTGAGGATCTTCTCTAGAAAAGAAGCATGTTAGTCATCACCCTGTACCAATTCTTTAGCAGAAGTGATAACTCTTCAAAGAAGATATGAATACTAGGTTGTACACTTTAGTAATAATCATTGGTTATTTCTAGATTTCAAGTAAATTCTATAATAGTGGCTTCTAAACAAACCAATTATTACATTTATTAATAAGAGAGTCACAATTTCCAACACTTCCAGATTCAAAGTTTTAAATGTGACTTCCAAAAATAGTTAATCATTTTTAAAAATGTATTTACTACAGGGTCTACAGGTTCTCACTACACAAATCAGACTCATAGTGATCCTCCTGTTTCCAGCCTCCCAAATGCTAGGATTACAGGTGTGCCACCACACCCAGTCTCAATTGCAGTCTCAGTACACCCCGGAGGGTGGGGCTGGCATGGCAGGTGATCCTTGCACTTTGCCTAAGCAGGCCCTGAATCAATTAATCTTCACTTTCAACTTGTTTGATTTAAGAGATTTCTGGAGAGGTGACAGGATTATGAAAGCAGTAAGCTTCTCAATGAAGTAGGCTCTTGATGAGCTCATAGCTGAATTGGCTCCTAGGATGGAGCCTGGTTAGAGGAAGTGGTCGCTGGTGTCAAGACCTTGGGTGCATGCTTCTCACTCACCCTTTCTCTTTCTTTTCTGCTCGTGGCTCATTTCTATGGCCTTCCTCTTTAAAGTTTCTATCTTGCAGGTATCTCTGAAATTGAAAGCCAAAATAACCCATACTTCCTTTAAGTTGCAGAAGTCAGGTTGTTTGTACCAGGAGCAAGAGAGCTGACCAGCACATTCCTCTATACCTAATTAAAAGCCACAGACCCTGAGAATATTTAAATTTGCAACATTTTTAAAATTCTCTATTCTTATAATTTCCATGATGACTCAATACCATATATTTAGTAACCCTTTTATTTTAAAAGGCACAGTAAAATATTCTTTCAGTCACTTTGCCAGATCCTTTTCATTCAAAGGTCAGCTTTTCCTCTACCGTCATTGTACAGCATTAACTCTCAAACTGGAGCCTTGCTGTGGATTTATTTTCTTCAAAACTTTTTATTAAGGCTGATCAAATAATTCAGTGGATTAAAACACCTGCAAGCAGGCACAGGCGCCATGGGTTCAATCCCTGAGCTTGCTGTGCTTGTCCTGCCCCCAGGGCATGCTGAGATGGCAATTGAGACTGGTATGGTGGCAAGCGCCTATAATCCCAGCTTTTGGGAGGCTGTAAACTGGTGTATCACTATGAGTCTGATCTAGTAGTGAGACCCTGAACACCCTGTAGACCCTTCCCTAAAAAAATACCAAAAAAAAAAAAAAAAAAGAGTTTTTATTGTTCTCTCTGGAAAGTAAAACACAGTGCTCCTTAGAACTTCCTTAGCTCTGCTGATGTATGTTGGTATCTGGTTTGCCTATTTTGTGACTTTTCTTGTTTTGTTTCCCTTCACCGATTGTATTATGAAAAACTACCATCTTCCTCTTCTGCCCAAAATGACCTCTGTGCTTGCCCAGTTAGCCAGGTTGGGTTTCTGTTTTAGGACTTGGTTTTCTTGATCGCTGGCACACAATTTACCTGTGCTTTTAATAGAGTGTTTTAAGCAGTCTCCAGGCTTCTGGTAGATGATTTGCTTTTTTTTCTCAACTCCTTTGCATATTTTATAGTATTCATATTGTGATATAGGTCCCTATAAAAAGTGAGTTACCATGTGTTCTGTGCCTCTTGACTTTCTCAGCAGAAAGTGAGACTTAATCATATAGCGATCGCTAATATATAATGATTTGTATAACTCCTGATTAACTTCCTGTCTCTCATGCATAACTGAGTGTATTTCCTTTCCATATGGACTCTAAAATTGCTTGATCTGAGAAGCAGCTATTTGTTCCCTCCAACATGTCATCACATATCTCTCTTCAGTGAAATACTCTATAAATCCAGATGTGAATGAGAGAAATTCTATTTGATTGCCGTCTGTACTGAATTTTAGTACTCGTACTTTGGGATGATATTTTTAGCTCTACACACAATGGGACACCAGACAAAGAGGACCGCAGTCATCATAAACTTTAGCCTATTATCTTCATTACCCTCTGCCTTGCTTTATTAACTGGTGATTTCTGTTTCATCTGCAGTTCTTTGTTTTCTTTCCTTAAGCGAGTGTTACGGTTTGTGTCTAGATATCTCCTCAAAGCCTCATGCAATCACAGGGTTTCTTGAAGCTAGTTGAATCAAGATTGTGTGATTGACTCATACTGAAATGCTGGGATTAATGGTGCTAGGATTAAGGGCGGGTGATTTGTCCCACCCCCATCAATCCAAGGATTGGACTGGCACCACCCTCATCCTGGTATACTGGATACAATACAAGGGACAGAAAGAGGCTTGTCTTGTTCTCCTTCACTTTTGCTGTCTTTTATCACCATGAATGATTGCCTCTCTGCCATGTGCTATTCTGTGTTGCAGCCAGCTGATTATGGACTGAAACCTCCACAAACTCAGCTAAATAAGCTTACTGCTTTAATTTTGGGTACTGAGTATTTCGTCTTTGCAATTCGAGAAGCAGCTAACCCAGTGAGCAACAATGTTAAGAACTTTAACATTTGCTTTTTGTTTTCTTATGTTACTGAAAATCTGTGGTATTATTTTCTGTGTACTCTGTACTTTCTATGTACTGTGTACTTTATTACTTATCATAATGGCTATATTTTAAAATATTATCTTGATAGCTATCTCTGCTTTTCACTTTTGAAACAGTATCTATGTTTTTGCATAGTGATACGTGTTCATTTAACTCAATGCTTTTTTTTTTTTTTTGAGACAGGGTCTCGCTATGCAGTTGAGGCTGGCCTTGAGCTCACTTCTGTAGCCCAGGCTGGTCTCAAACTCACACCAATCCTCCTGCCTCAGCCTCCCGAATGCTGGGATTACAGGCGTGAGCCACCACACCTAGCTTTAACTGAATGCTTTTAACTGCTTCATGGCACTGTAGTGTTTCCCAGCCTTGGCACGATGAGCATGGTGGTCTAGGAGAGTTTTTGTTGTGAAGCTGCCATAAGTATTGTAGCATAGTTAAGAATGCTCTTAGCTGTGTCCACTTGATACTAGCAGCTATGCCAGTTGTGAAAATAATAACAAATAGTGCCTCCATATATTGCCAAGCTCTCCTGGGGGACCAAAACTGGCCTCTGAGGTGGATAACCAAATGGTTTTTTCTAAGGCTTTTGTTCAGGTGCTATTTTGTGAAATGTGATGCATTTTTACTATGCAGTATCCTCTGTGACTCACTAGCCTCCATTCTGGCTTTCCTTTTCACTTGATCAATGATATTGCATTAGATCACTCATTTCTTGGTAAGCCTTGCACTCTTCCTGTTTGTTTATATTTTTGCATAGCCACAAGGAAGAACATTTTGACTTTAGGGCATGATATATAATGATAACTAGCTACTTGTACATTCCTTCTTTGTAATAATGTCCTTTTCTAAGAGTACACATAAACAAGGGCAGAGGCAATGCTGAAATTTTAATACTTTACTTTTTTCATTTGTAACTTACGGATAACAAGAAAACAAGCTTATGGATTTAGTTATATTAGTCGTTTGAAAGATTTGGCTTTAGATTTTTAAATAATAATACTAACGAAGCCTCAAAGTTGAGAGAATATACACAGTTACATGTAAGTAATAAATAATTTCAATTAAGTCCCTTAAACATGCACAGGTTTGATATTCTTCAGGATAGTCTGAAGCTAATTACCCAAAAGTGTAGAGGGGCAATGGTATGCATTTTATTTTGTGTCTGATTTATTTTCGCTTTTATAATTTATAAAACATGAAGAAACTATTCAGTAAGTTAAGTTAAAGATCTGTAACCAATTCATTTTTCTCTTAGTTTTATGAGATTTTTATCAACATCTGTTTGTGGATTTCTAAAATATAATTTATATAGCAAATGGATAGAATGAAGAAAAATGGAATTGTATTAGAGGCAAAACTGAAATCTGTATTATAATAATTGTCTTTTTTATTTAGCTTATAAGAAACTGACAGATCCTTGAAAAACAAGCTAAATTATTACTTTAATTTATTATCTCTATTCATGCTGAACTTTGTTAGTACTATCTAATATATGAGAAATCTGGGGCTTTATCTTTGCCATAACCAGAATATATAATACTAATAGTGCAATATTATAGCAAGCTCTAATGGTGATGTGCAATTATTCCAGCCAATTTTTTCCCAATAACCCAGACATTCAGACCTGTGTCACCATGGGAAGAAGGAAAAAGAGTACATTTATGGGTAAGAGATGAGTCTGCATCAAATCTGAAAGGTTTATCAATGAAAAAGATTTATACTTTATGGTCATCTTCTTTTTATATCCATCTCTGCATAATGTAGTTTCTAGACTATGGTTTTTAGAAGGAAGTTGTTAACCACTGGTTAAACTGCATTGGTTACAAAAAACTAAGTCAACGAAAACCATTCACACTTAACCCTACTGTAGAGACATAAACATATTTAAATCTCAGCTATTCCTATTATAAAGGACTGTAAGCCTATTTCTTCATTGTTTATTGTCATTTTCACATCAGGATAATGATGGCTGATGATGAGGGATGAAAATTAGGAGGCAAATTTAAAGGTCTTGACAGTCAGAGCATTGTCAGATATTACGCACTTAAAACACCGAGACCTTGAAGGGTCACAACAATCATTACCTAGATGAATGGAAATTCAAAGCAAAATGTGCATCACTATATGGAAATTTTTTTATTTCAAATATACTTAGGATAAGCAACAAAATTTTGTCTTGACTGACATTTACATTCATTCTTTTCGCCTTTCCCATAGTTGATTCTGATTAAATACTGATAACTAATGAATGCCTCTTAGTAATAAAGAGGTGGTCACCAGAGTACCCCTTTTCTCTAGATCCTACTCTTGTGTGAAATCACATAGAACCCATTAGGTATTGAAACTATTGGGGAAAGGGTTTCTTTTCTTTTTTTCTTCTTCTTTTTTTTTTTTTTCTTGTTTCAGAACCTTTATTTGTTTATTCACTCATTTTTATGGCCGGCTCAGCCTGCCCCGAGGGCAGGGCTGGTGCAGCATGTGGTACCGGGGATGGAACTGCGGTCCCTGAAGCCGCCCAAGTTTTCCCAAGCAGGCTCTTTAGACCACTGAGCCATCCCGCTGGGCCTGCGGAAAGGGTTTCCTAACAATTTATTTGTAACAAAGTTCCACATCATGCTTCTCCGAGATCCACAAGCAAGGGAAATATTGTTTAATATCTGAATGAGACGATCTTGCCTCATAAAACAGAGGTGCTCAGAACAAATTTAGACAACAAAAACTGAACAAATTTAAGAGGAGAATCCTATCCTGGACCTGTATATCTACTTTCTGACTAGACCTCTATTCTATTTCCTAGGAAAAGAAAACAATAAGCAAAGATATTGTGAAACACACAATGCTACATCAGATATTGGGTAATTTCAAATGTAAGAGGCAAGTAGGCAAGGTGCACTAGATAAGGAAGCAAGACATTAAGGGCTAGAGTTGTCTGGCACACTTCTTTACAAAGAAAATGATGAAACTAAGCTTTAAAAAAATCCTGTTTCACTAGAGTATTTGAGATAGTACCATGGAAGATAGAGAATATATTAGAAACATTGGCAATCATGAAGGTGTACAATGATCTTATCTAGGAAGAAACTAAACACATAACACCTATTCAGGGAAGACCAGAATAATGTCTCCAAGTGACTTTCTTATGTCTTGGGCTCAACCCTGTGTGGAAAGAAAGGCAGGAAGCTCCCATGGAAGGCTCCTTCCTACCACAGTCAACAGAAACTTCTGCTAGGGAAGAAGACTGTGGCCGTCATAGTTTCTGAGTCCAGATCAAGAAGCTGTCAAGTTACCATATCGCCACAGCTCTCCAAAGCAAAGGCCCAATTCTTGCTGTACCCTCTCACACCTGAGATCCTGATTTGGAGGGCTATCTAGATACCCCTGCCACCCACAGTCATAGCTCCCAGATGGCTGTCTCCAGAGATCAACACTCAGTCTTGCAAGCCAGCCAACTACCTTTACCCACACCCGCAATGTTCATGGACAGCCAGAATTGTGGGTCTCCAAGTGACTTGCCCTACAGAGGCCACAGAAACAAACCAAGTATCCCTGAGCATGTGGTCCCTGCATCAGAATGAGCCAGTGCTTCTCAAACCCAACCTTGACCTCAAAACAGTATGGTAACTGACTTAGCTCAGCCATGAAAGGCTGCTGCATAAGTAATAAGGTAGCTCTGGACACTTTCTTTTGGCCTTGAAAAATAGTTAGAAAATCTTCCCTAGGCATCTTGTCCCTCAGAGACCCCAGGAAGCAGCCAGGTGACCCCTCTTATCCTCTAGTTGCCTTAAGGAGCAACTGAGCAACTCAATATAGGAAGCTTGGTTCATGGAGTTGCTGATGAAAAAACCATCATCTCCTCCTGCTCACCTTAAACTCCAGAAAGTAGCACAGAACCATACCTTGAGTTGATTAGTGTGGCAACCAAGAGGCCCCACAATATCAACCATATAGCTGTAAGACACTAGCGGATGCCTTGCTCAGGCCCATTACTGTGGCTTGGACCTGATATAGTCTTCACACACTGAAGAACACATACTCTACTATGAGGCACAAGAGATATGCCCACCTGGATTGAGCAGGGTGGATGTATCTTCATATACCATGATGACCTAACAGGCACACACATCTGTGGCAGGCACCATGCATCCAGGCCATCCAGAAAACATAATCTGCCAAAGA
Source organism: Myocastor coypus (assembly GCA_004027025.1). Taxonomy (NCBI): domain Eukaryota; kingdom Metazoa; phylum Chordata; class Mammalia; order Rodentia; family Myocastoridae; genus Myocastor; species Myocastor coypus. The sequence goes on along the minus strand of PVJA010027725.1, from coordinate 1,742 downwards.
AATCTGGACCCTCAGGTGATGGAACAATTCTATAACTGCTGAAGTCTAGGCAACTAGTACCACAGACACTGATGGCACAGATGATAGGTGAAGGAATTACACACACACACACACACACACACACACATATTGTATTGAATAACCACCTAGAACCAAAGCATGAATAGTCTATCCAATCAATACACTTGGCATCCCATAAGGAGAAAAATTTTGACTACTTAAGCCACCCTGTAAAATTGGTGAAGACAGTTAATCTACAACATACTTAGATATCAATCTAGAAACCTAGTATGACAAGGTTTTGTTTGTTTGTTTGTTTTTGTTTTTCGTGGAACTAAGGATTGAACTCAGGCCCTAGTGCTTGCCAGGCAAGTGCTTATTCTACTGAGCTATCTCCACATCCCTAGAAACCCAGTAAGAAAGAAAAAAACATAATAATCTTACACCTCAAGACCAACACAACTCTATAGCAAGATATTTCAGAGGAAAGAAAACCACTAAATTTCCTAAAGTAGAGCTTAGGATGATGATTTTTTTTTCTTTTATTTATTTGGTACAGAGTTTCACTGCACAGCTTGAACTCATAGTGATCCTCCTGTCTCCCCAGTGCTGAGATTATAGGCATGCAGCACCATGCCACAAAACAATGAATTTTAAGAAAACTTTTAAGGGACACAAAGCGTACAGTCAATTCTGTTAAGTTAGGAAAAAAGTTTGTGATATCAATGAACAACTTAGTCAACACATGAACCATAAAGAAGATCAACCATAAATCTTGAAGCTAAAAATTTGCACGTTTAGAATAAGATGTTCTCACAAGTCTCACATATTTAGAGATAGGGATATTCAAAGATAATTGGATAACGAGGCCTCTAACTTTTTCAGTGGATTGACCAACTAATTAAATCCTAATCTGATGGTATTACTGAAAGGTGATAGAAACTGAAGCAGGGGCCTAACTGATAACAGTAGAACTTAACATTGTGACACTGGGACTATTCCTGGTACCCAGCTCTTCATCCGTAGCTCTTTTCCTCTCTCTGTGCTTCTTGGCTTTCAGGAGGTGAACTGGTTTCCCTTCCACGTCATTTCTGCCATGATGTTTTGCCCAACTGCAGGCACTCAGAGACGGAACCAGCCAACTGTGTGCCTACAGCTCTAAAATCTCAAGCCAAAGTCAAACTCCCTTCCTTGAAATTGATGATCTCAGGTCTTTTGTCACAGAATTGAAAAGCTGACTAAACAGAAGTCAATCAATGAAATAAAAGTGCAGCAGAAAATCTCAACATCAGAATAGATCAGACAGAAGGATGGTTTTTAGCTTGAAAACAGGTGACCTGAAATAATCAAGGGAGAAAATTTTAAAAGCTAAATAGAATAGAGGAGGCCCTTGAGACAGGTGAGGTGCTCTTATGTGAGCAATCACTTGAAATGTGGTATTTCAGATGGGGAAGAGAAAGATAAAGACATAGGAAACCTGTTCAGGGAAATAACCATTGGAAGCATTTCAAATCTTACAGAAGGTAGAGTATCCAGATTCTGTCAAGTCCTAAAAGAAAATAAAAATGCAGACCAACAGTATTATGACCAACAGGCCCCGCTGCCCCGCCTCTGCGTTCCCGCGGCTAACTTCCTGTTCCAGCCCAGACACAAATTGCACCGCTGGGAGCCGAGCCTGTGCGCCGGCTGGGTCAGAATCCTTGGCCTGCCTTCCCTCCCCCCACCTTTTTTTTTTTTTTTTT
>PVJA010027724.1:0-28305 GCA_004027025.1 Myocastor coypus | reverse complement strand
CATTTATTTATTTATTTATTTATTTTCTTGTTTCAGAACCTTTGTTTGTTTATTCACTCATTTTTATGGCCGGCTCAGCCCACCCCGAGGGCAGGGCTGGCGCAGCATGTGGTGCCGGGGATCGAACTGCGGTCCCTGAAGCCGCCCAAGCTTTCCCAAGCTGGTGCTTTAGACCACTGAGCCATCCTGCCAGGCCCCTTATCTTCTAATTTGAAGATGAATTTGCCAACATTATTGTAGAAGAACTTTTAATGGATGTGCTGGTAATAATGGCTTCTAATTAAACTATTCTTCCTCTCATTACATTGTACTTGCTGTGGTTAAACACACTTCACAGTTATTGCTAATAGCTGTCAGTTATTCCCCCCCACCCCATAGAAGCGCTGGGCACATCCGCAGAGGGGCTTTATCCAATTGTATTTTTATAACTGAAAAAGTCAATGTGGTAAAATCCTAGTATGAGATTGAATACAATTGTGCTTGTGTCTATTAAAAGATGAGATCATAGTCTTAAAAACATAATCCAGGGGAGAAGATGCTACCAACGAGTGGATATTGGGGTCAAGTTGACTTTCTGTGTAGTGGGACGCACTCACTCATACACTAAAATAAAATCATATTTGAAAGAAACAAACTGTAGCTGTGATGCAGTGTGCCCTTCAGTCTGATTTCATCGTTTTTCATATAAACATAAGTTGAATATGACTTTTTTTTTTGGCCAAGTACAAATACTGAAGCAAGAAGTGAAAGTATAATAAGTTACATTTGCAACAGAAGTATTCAAGAACCAAATATATGCCATGAATTGTGTCTTTGTTCCAGTACAGTGCTGCACTGACATTAAAGCCACAAGTTTTATGACCATTAGTGGTCAGGAGGAGGAGAAAGCCCAGGTCAACTTGTCTTAGGGAGCCAAGGATCAAGGACGTGCGGGGTGTGTGATGCTGTTCTTCCTGACGAAGCAGGAGATCAATTCCTTAGGCCACAAAGGAACTGGTTTGAGGTTTGGTGCTCAGTTTAGGACGCTCCGCTGGCCTTCACTATAGCTACAAAATAAATGTGACAACTCCAAGCCCGCAGTCACCACTGAAGGTAGGATCAAGGGACCTGTTTAAGAAAATAATACTGAGTGGAGTCCCTAGTACACTTCCTTCAGAAATGATGCTTCCAACTCCTCAGTTGAAGATTATTAGGAGGAAATTCAACTTGTATGGGAATTTAGGGCAAATTGGGAAACGTTAATCTGCCCTGACTTCTCACAGTTTCAATTACTGAATAATTCTAGAGACGTTATGCAGCTGGAGAAGATCTTCATTTCGTTCCTTTACTCTGTGTCTCTCACTCCATTTGAAAGAAGAAATAAGAATCCAGTGAAAGACTGGCTGGGTTGAAACTTCCTCTTATACTTACATCTTCTTAAAGTGCCCAACTATCCTTTCGTTCACTTAGACTTTAAATCTTGTAATCTACTGCCGCAGGCAGAAAGCAGAGCTCCTCTGGTTCTGTCACTTATTCTGCTGAAATAGTAAATCAAGTCGATACCTGTGTTGGGTAAGTCAGGTCCTTTGTCGATTAATTTTTCATTTTAGGGTTTTTATGTTTTTGTTTTGTTTTATTGCTGTTGTTAAGAAGTGGTTATACTTCCATTGCACAGAGTAGGGTAGAACATAGAGAAATCAGCTCCTGTCCCCATGGGCCATGCTCAGACCCGCGTAGTTCTTAATTTTCCTTCCTAAACGAGAATCTTTATTGTCCACCTGTCTATTGCTATTCACGTTATGCAAAGGATTCCACAGGAAGCCACCTTGAAGGTTACTGATCAGTTTCACCATAAACTGTAGAATTATAATCAGGGTCACATAGACAAATCCATTCCTTCAACAGATCGGGGCAGCAAGGTTACAGAATGAGTCTTGCAGTAGTGTTTGAGATCCTTCGCCACCTGAGCCTGACACTCAAGCTTCTCTGTACAAAACACTAAAAGCAAAATTCAACCCGGACAGTGTAAAATTAAAAATAATATGCATCGAGTGCTGCTCAACTGTTAATGATTTTCAGATTTAAAGAGAGAAAATAGTTCTTTCTCTCATTTGTTCTCCCTTAATATTAGATTCAGGATTCTTTCTGTTTGCATGTTTTGTTTTGTTTTCTTTTGTTTTGTTTTGTTCTGTTATACATCTAGTTCTCAAGACCTGCTAACAGCTACGTGACATGTTTTCAGTGCTGAAAAAAACAAATACCTGTACTGACAAATTGCAAAGCAGAAGTGGAGGGCAAGGGTAAAATGTATATCTATTTTTTAATTTTTTGTGGTTAACTCCCCCACCAACTGAAACCAAATGAAAAGCAGCACCTACCTAGTCCAGACACGATCACCATCTTTCATTTTGCTCTTCCAACCATCTCTGTTCCCTCTTCTCTCCCTGTTGTCTTAGTTACTTTTTACTCACTTCTGGGACAAATACCTGACCCTCAAAATGAAGGAAGGAAAGGTTTAATTAGCTCAGAGGTGGTGGAGGGTTCAGTTCATACTCCTCTGGCTCCAAGGCAAATGGCAGCCATTCTCCGAGGCAGAAAACAATGCAGAGCAGAAGAGGAGCCGCAGCTATGGCATCCATCAAGCCTCTCTCTTCCAAATTCTGTACCAGCCCTTTACTGTGAAGACTGGGTCTCTCCCAAAGTGGCACTGCTGCGAAGATAAAGCTCCTCTAAAGACCAAGACTTCTCCAAGGAAGCAGGGAAGTGCAGGGCAGCCCAGAAAGCCTCCCTCAACTCCTTTATATACACTTTTTGTGCTGAGTCACTCTGGGGTTGCCCATCTAGCCATAGGGTGCAACTGGTTACACCACAGTGTGGGGCCAATCACATCCCAGGGCTGGCCCTCCGCGCCCTGCAGGATGGGCACCCCCGAGTACCTCCCAAACTATTCTAGGTGGAAGTAGCCTGGATGGTCATCAAATCTTATTCCCAATATCCTAATGCTGGGCAGAAGCATCTGATGCTTCACCATTCAAATTGATGTTATTTCTGAGTTTTATTTTTTGATAAATACCTTGTTTCAGATTAAATATTTTTTCCATTCCTTTTCCCTAAGTGTTTATCATGAAAGCAGCGTAGGTTGTGCCAGATACATTTCTTATAACAATTGACACCTGCTTCCCTTGTTCTTATGTCAGTTGCTATGGGACACTGGCGAAGCACCAATGGCTTGTGTACCACAGCGAACACATAGTGTCCCCTCTGTCACCATACGAGCCAAGTGGCTGAGTTGTTTTTTTCTAAACTAAACTTCTCAACTTTTTTTTTTGTTGTTGTTGTTGTTGTTTTGTATTTTAGTACAGAGCCTGCAGCGTCTCACTACACCGATTACACTTGTAGTGATCCTCCTGTTTTTAGCCTCTCTAGTGCTGGCATTACAGGTGCATATCACTATACCCAGTTTCAGTAGCCTTCTTAGTGTGCCCCCTGGGCCAGGCGGGGGCCACTACAGCATGCTGAGAATCCAACCCAGTCTCTGCATCTGCCTAAGCAGGGCTTTAATCAGCTGAGCTATCTGGCTGGCCCTTTCAACTCGTATTTTTCAAAACTAAACTAAATGCTTAAACTAAACTGCAGTGTTGCCACTTTGTGATAAGCAGTGGGTTGTGGGTTGACATTTCGCTTTGAGGGGCCTCAGAAAAACGAAGTGATTTGCGACTGTTAATACTTACTGCCCGCTTGGAATTCATTAGAATAAGTGGCCTTTGTCCCCAGTCTAAGTGAGCAGTCAGCACACTGCCACTCTTGTTTCTGCCAGGACCTGTGCAGTAAGCTGTTGTCTGAGGCAACAGCTTTGGAGCAAGCAATGACCAACAGCAGCCAGCTCTAAAGGCCAGTGTTCCCAGGGCACATGGGAAACAGCACTTAAACCTTGGTGATATCAATAGAACTGCTCGTATCTTTCCTTTTGCGTTTTTGTGTTCCCTCTCTTTCCTTCCTTTATTTCATCTGGGTTAGCTTAAATAACCGTTCAAGTTGATAAGAATTAGACTTGATTTCTTGTAATATTTTTTTTCTTTTTTATGAAACAAGAGTAAGCCAACATTTACTTCTTGCAATTTCTACTCTATGATTTCTAAGTAATGTTGTCCTCACTAAAGGGCATGAAGAGCTGGTTATAAAGCAAGGCCACACCGTGATTGTTGTAGAGCTCAGAAGAGACAGAACCATGCTGAGCTCATGCCCTGGGAGACGCTCAGATGGGACAAGTTTCTCTCTGGCTCATCCTCTAGATACGATGGCTTCTTCTCAAACAACTTGGATACAGTGAGCTTTACTTACAAGACATTTATGAGAAATCAACACACCCTTCACTGTACCAACTGCCCAAGGATAAGAACGCCCAAGCTATAGTTATAGAGGAACTGATTCTTGGAGATGAAATGAAAGTCAATAGGAAGAGGAAAGGTGTTTCATTGCTTGGTAACTGTCGGTTCCCCTTTGCAAGTACTAAGTAATGCTGAGTGGTTGGGATGGACTGAAAGCTCACCCATTTGCTGTCTGTTATCAACCTCACTGGCATTATTTCAGTTAAACCTAAGATTCCGATAAAGCTTGATATTAAGTGCATTGAGAGTCCTTTTTTAAAAATTTCTGGAATTCACAGAATCTAAAATACGTTTAATATTTGGAAAAATTTTTGATATTAATGTTCAAATTATGCATAGTTCCAATGACCTGCTTTCAACCTAGATTGTAAAACGCAGAAAAATATAATAATAAAAGAAATTAAGAACACAACTCCTTTTCGACTACAATTAAGCTGTGAGAGAAAAGGAAAGTTGAGTAAGCAAGGAGAATATTTTTCTCAAACTAGAAAACATGAAAGTGTGGTTACGTTGTGAGGATAAGACATATAGTATTTCTGCAATGAGTATGAAGCTCTTGAATTGATAATGCTTTGAGGCTGGTAGAAGCTGGTTTTAATTATTAAAAATTAATTTGCAGGCTTTCACTGACAGCATTTTCGTAGGCCTTTGCCAATGCTAATTTCTTCAAAAGTTATCTCTGAATCCTGGAATTTGCTGGGGGGGAGGGGAAAGCAAGTGACAAAGCCTTGGTATTGTACATGTTCTCTAAGCTTAATTAGTAAGATTTAAAGTTGGATTTGGAAAGTCAAGATGAACATTTAATTAATGTTTAAAATCTGACCTTGGCCTTAGCAAAAGAACACTGGTCCAAGTGAAAAATAGCTTCAACCACACAGGCCCTGACTTGTCCTTTGTAAATTAGGTCTTTAAAAGGCAATCTTGGTAATGAGCGGCTGCTCTTTGAGTTAAAATATAACTTTGCCTTTCAATTGGAAATCATAATGATTAAACAGTGTTGGGGATTTTAAATACCTCTTGGCTGTGTGCATTTCTCCCTGCATGGGTTGGAAAAGAGCCCACTGCCTTGCAGGTCCATGAATTGCTGACCTTTGGTCATGCACCTGGATATTTACTCTATTTTTTCTTCCCCAACTCAGTCACTTTAACCTGAACCTATGGGTTCTTTAGAGTCCAGGGGCTCCTGCTTGAGGGCAGAGTATGTCAGGAATACCAGGTTCAGGGCTCGTGACGAGCTCCTCTTTTTCCTGGTTTAACTCCCACCCGTTTTTAACAACCAGATACATGAAATTTCTCTTGACTTGTGATGAATCATTGGCCCTAGTATTTAAGTGTTACTTCATGTCCTCCAACATGCACACACTTTGAAAAGCAAGAAACCATCCTCTGGGCTGTGGCCACTCTGTCCTGCTCCATCTCCAGGGCTGAATCTCCCACACCCTTGGTTTTGATCTGCTCTGGTCCAGTAAACTTCCCCTTTATATGATACTGAAATCTACATAACTATATTCGGTGAGCCCAAGTTTTCCACACTTCCCTTCCCCTTCCCTTACATGTCCTCACATGCTCGTCTTCCTGGAGGATACGTCCTCATTCCTCAAAGTGCAGGTGCAAAGTGTAGGCTTCCCCTTCCAACCCTTACCCCAGACATCGGTTTATATTTGCAAGCCTGGAATCTCTCCTTTCCAATTTCCTGGCTGAATAGTACCTGGAAGACCCTCTCCTCATACACTGAAGGGCACTATATCATGTAGAACTCCTCCATGTGGACTCTGTTTATGCAAGAATATGGTCATTGTGGGGTGGGGAGATAGCTCAGCAGAATAAATGCTAGCCTGGCAAGTGCAAGGCCCTGAGTTCAATCCCCAGTTCTGAAAAAAAAAGAGAGAGAAGAAAAGAAACCTAGCTGGGTGTGGTGGTGCACACCTGTAATCCCAGCATTTGGGAGGCTGAGGCAGGAGGATTGGTGAGAGAGGAGGATTGGTGAGAGTTCAAGACCAGCCTGGGCTACAAAAGTGAGCTCAAGGCCAACCTGAACTGCGTAGTGAGACCCTGTCTCAAAAAGACAAAAAAAAAAAAAATGAATATGGTCATTGTAATTCCAAATGTGTAAATAGATACGCATCATTTCACATACAGAAGAGCTCAGCTCCCACATAGAAGAGGCCAAAAAGAAAATAAATTCTTTTGGTTAACATATTCTTTCAGCAGTAAGAATCAAGGGACACAGAATGCAGTCCTACTATCCAGAAAGCTTTCCAATTTCACTGTTTACTACCAAATTCCTCCTAACAACAGTTCCTACTAAACAGGAGTGCAACGCAAAAGAAGTTCTCATGAAAGATACACTGAATGAATAAATTATCTTGGACTTCTGGAGTTACATTCACCAGTTATTTGTACCAGTGATATGCCTTCTGTAGTGTACCACAGACTTCCTGGACCCTGGTCTCAGAGGCAAGGCTTGGAACTCCCGGCAGTCTCCCCAAGTGACCACTGTACTCATGATGTTTGGAAAGCAGAATGTAGTGTTTAGAGCTCTGCTTGCCATTCCGTTATGCATTATCACAATGAATTCCTAAATCCCCAAGGAGTTTTGCTCGGAAGTGGCTGGACCTAGACAGTGTGGTGCTGGGATTAAGGCTGGGTGATTACTTAACTATTTAATTAGTGCACTTATTGGCTTGACAGTGGCTGGCAGCCTAAATGCAATATAAAGAAGAGCTGAAAGATGTCATTAGCATCCTGACTTCACAACCTCCTGCCAGTCATGAATTATTTCTCCTCTGCTGTATCTATCTACGAGGTCACCCTGCCTTGGAGTCAGCCAATTATGGACTGAAACCTCTTCAAATTGTGAACTAAATAATTCCTTTCTTTCTTAACTTTAGGTGTTGGGTATTTTGTCTCAGCAATAACAGAGAAAAGTAATTAAGACACCTACTTTTGACTTACTCACCTCTAAGTTTTCATTGGATTAAGCAGAAGAGGTGAACAAACATTTAGAAACAATGTCTGTACTCTGTGCATTGTAATTTGTCAAAGCAAATGGAAAGATTACTTAATGCAATTTTTTTTTGTACTCTTACTTAGTGATAACCAAATTGAAAGACACATTTCTACCCTGATCTTAAAGATCAACTTTGAGGAATATTTTAACATTGTGAAACAGTCATGGATTGCTTTTGATAAACCTTGATTGACAACATATTTCCTGAAAAAAAAGAAACATCACAGATGAGTATAAATCTTAGTCTTTGACGCCAGGAAAACTGATTTCACACCCGGAGAGACAGGTGTTTTTCCTACAAACAGTCAAACATCATGCCTTAACTACTGGAAAAATAACCTTCCACAGAGACAGAATTTTGGAGAAGCCTGCAACCAGGTCAAGCAGCACTGAGCAGCAGAGGCTCTTGGCTGGGGCTGGTGGGGCAAGTTCATCAGTACAGAGTACTACAGGCTTGGTGCCAGGCCTGTTCAGTTGAGTTCTGTAGCGCAGACCCAGGAGCAGGAGCTGAGTCCTGCAGTTGAGCCCTGGGAGCTGAGATGTACTGATAGGCCCAATAGGCTCCAGATCTATAGGGAGGATTCTTGCAGTGTGGAGGTTGCATGAGGTAACTTAGGTGAACTGACCTGCCTGGAGGACTCCAGGAATATGAAGGAGAGTTGTCCACACAGAACTCAGGGGAACAAGTTTACATAAAAATTCCCAGTTGATGATCTTTGTTATATAGCTGTGTTTACTTCTATGGTCTAGAATACAAAATTATTAGCTACCAAGGTATGCCAATTTCTAAATTTCACTTGTTTTCATTAGTATTGCTAATTGTGCTACTGTGACTAGAATATCTTATCTGTCTCAACCACATGTTCTCACTTGGGTAGTAATATTGGGAAGATCTCGAGTAGTAACCTCATGAAAGCCCTCTACCAAAGGATGGAGGACCTTACCAAACAGAATCCAATAACCCACTCTCAGTTACCAAAGAAAGGTAAAATCTTGAGACACAACAAAACAAGCATCTCTGACACAAAAGGGATAGCTAAAGAACAGACTCTTTACAGGGAGGTCCTCACTGCAGCGAAACAGCTACCGACTTTCAGACTTTCACAAAACATATCACAGACATCAATATAAAGGGTTCTCTCCAAAGTAGAAAATGACAAAATGAAGCAGCAAAATGCAATCTCAGACCCTGAGCCTACCAAAAACAAATATCCAGGAGAAATCAGCATAGAAGAAATTGGAAGTCACACACCTGAAATGGCTAAAATAATAGCAAGTGAAGTGAAAGAAAAAACTTTAGAAAGATACAGTGGAAATCATACCAGATATTGTCTCTTAGGTAAAAGTAGAAAAGATAAACATGGCTAAAGAACTACTAAGCATTTGTAAGGAAGAAATTGATGAAAATAGGAGAAAAAATTATAGAAACCATGAATGAGCAATATTGAAAAGAAAGAATGTATGAAGCAGATTTCTAGGAGTTATAGGGAAGTTAAAAACTTCATTAAAACTTGGGAAAACCATTCGAATGTGAAAACATTACGACAGCTAGCAAACAGGAATAGAAAAATTTCTTAAAATCCACAGGCACTGAGGAAATAATAATTAAACAGCTATAAGACGTGCAAAGATGGACAACCTAAGACTAATAAGCATCAGTGAAAGAAAGGAGTCAACACAAAAGTCATAAAAAGAATATGGGCAGATGTAATAGCAGAAAACTTCCCAAATATGGGGAAACAACCATACATTTGCATATCTAAGGTATGTAGAACTCCAAATAATACCAAACAAAATTAATCTATACCAAGACACTTAATAATCATGATCCCAGAAATTCAGGATAGGAATAACATAGTAAAAGCTACTAGAGAAAAGAAACAGATGACATTAAAAAAAAAAAAAAAAAAAAAAAAAAAAAAAAAAAAAAAAAAACACATCAGAATAACAGCGGATTAGTCAACACAAACTATCAGATCAAGATGAACACAGAGCAATGTATTTCAAGTCCTACAAGAAAACAAATTCCAACCCAAACTTATATGCCCTGCAAAACTCTCAGGTTGAATGGAGAAAAAAAAAATTTTTCCGTGACAAAGAAGAACTAAAGAAATTCATGACAACCAAACCAAACCTACATAGTGTACTAAAAGACATTCTCATAAGGAATCAAAATGACCACAGTTCCAGGAACGACAATGGAAAGGACCCACCAAATAGGGCAAACAATGAAACACAGGGAAAGTATGGAACCCATAACAGAAAAATAACAAGATAAACATAATTATAACCGCTAAGGTCAAAGGCAATTAAAAAATTCACCAATTAAAAAAATAGGTGGACAGAGTGGATCAAAAAAACAAAATTCAACAATGTGCTGTATACAAGAAACATATTTAACCAATAAAGGAATTCTTAGGCCAAAAATCAAAAGATGAAAAACAATACTTAATGTCCCAGAAGGTCAGGAATATCAGGAGTAGTTATTCTGTTCTCAGACATTGTGAACTTCATGTCAAAAGTGATCAAACAAGATAAAGAAGATCACTACATACTGGTTAAGGGAAAACGTGAATAGAAATAGATAAGTCATATTTGTATGCACCAATATGGGAGTACCCAACTATATAAGATAACTTTTAAAGCACATGTAAAATCTAACAACTAATTATACAATCTTAACACTCAGTTATCTTTAAAAAAAATAAGTCATGTGGAAAAAAATTCAGCAAAGAGGTAACATAACTGAAACCCTGAATGAATGGACTTTGTGGAAATGTGTGGACTACTGCACAAAATAACATCTTAATATGCATTCTTTTCAGCTGCACATGGGACATTCTATAAAAGAGAATGCATACTAGTCCATAGATCATGCTTAAGTAAAAGAAAGAAAACAAAAATTTTCCAATGCATATTATCTGACTACAGTGTGATAAAACTGGAAATTAACAACGGAACAAATCACAAAAAATCACAAACTCATGGAAATTACATAACGTCTTCCTCAGTAACCAATGAGTTAGAGATAAAATTAAACAATACCTCAAACCAACGAAAATTCAAATATTAATTACCACAATTTGGGCGATGCTGTGAAAGCAGGTCAGAGAGGGAAATATATGGTGGCAAACTTACACATTTGAGAAACATAAGGAGAAAGAAGTAAATATTCTAATGCCGTACCTCCAGTTTCTAGAAGAAGAAGAGCAAACCAAGCCCAAAGGCCAAAGAGATGAGGAAATTATAAAGTTTAGAGCAGAAATTAAAGCAACGGGTCAAAGAAACCAATACAAAGAATTAATGAATCAAACCACTTGTTAATTGAAAGGATAAATAAAATTGATAAACCTCTACACAACCTCATGGAGAAGAAGAAAACAATCAAATTTGAGCAATAAGTAATGAAAAAGGTGAATTTGATATGAATCATGTAAAAATACAGGAGATCATCAACAACTACATTCAAAATTTCTACTCTGAAAGAATCAAATATATAGAAGAGATGGACAGATTCTTAGATAGGTACAAATCACCAGAACTGAATCAAGAAGATATAAAAACTCTGAATAATTCAATATCAGCCAAAGAATTTGAAAATGCAATGAAAAAGTTACCAACAAAGAAAAGCCCAGCTTCTAATGGATTCAGAGTTGAGTTCTCTAAGAAACTTTAAAATATTTAATTCCAATACTCTGCAAACTCTTCAGTAAAATTGAAAAAGCAGCAATATTCTCAAAATCATTCCTAGAGGCAACTGTTATACTGATACCATAACTGGAGAAATACTCAGCAAGAAAAGAGAAATACAGGTCAATTTTTCTCATGAACATAGGTGCAAAAATTCTCAACAAAATACTAGCAGATAAAATGCAGGACAACGTCAGGAAGACTAGACAGCATTAGCAGGTAGGATTCCTCTCAAGTAATGCAAGGATGGTTCATTGTATTCAAGTTTTAAATGTAATGCATCATATCAATAAAATCAAAAATGAAAACCAAAAGATCATCTTAATAGATATGGAAAAGCTCTTGACAAAGTCCAACACTCATTTATGATCAAAGCCTGACAGAAAATTTTACTAAATGATCTATAACTGAATATCATAAAAGTAATCTTTGACAAACCAACCGCCAAAATAATTCTAAATGGAGAAAAACCGAAAGCTTTTACTTTAAAATCAAGTACAAGGCAAAGATGTCCACTTTCATCACTTCGATTCAATATAGCTCTTGAAACTCTAACTATAGGCATTAGACTAGAGAGAGAAATAAAAGGAATAAGAACAGATAAGGAAGAAGTTGAAATATTTCTATTCACAGAAGGCCTAATATTCTACATGTAAGACTCAAAATTACACCACAAAGAAGCTATTAGAATTAATACAAATTTAGCATATCAAGATACAAAATCAACAATAAAAAATCCTAAACATTTTTATATGCAAACAACAAGAGAGAAATTAGGAGACTCATGCCTTTCACAATAACAGGTAGAAAAATGAAATATATAGGGATTAATCTAACAAAGTGAAAGATTCATACAATGAACATTGCAATACTCTGAAAAAAAAATGAGATTAAAGAAGATTTCAGAAAATGGAAATATATTCCTTGATTCTGAATAGGAAAAGCCAACATTGTGAAAATGGTTACACTCCTGAAATTGTTATAGAGATTTCATGCAATACTTATCAAAACATCATTAATGTACCTCACAATTCCAGGGAAAAGATTCCTAGAATTTATTTGGAATGAGAAAAAACTAGAATAGCAAAGAGAATCCTGGTCAACAAAGGTATAGCAGGATGAGTTACAGTCTCTGATTGGAAATTATACTACAACTCTACTGTCATAAAATCAGCAAAGTACTGGAAAAAAATACCTGATGACCAATGGAGCAAGTAAAAAGATGCAGATACATCTATAAACATCCTAAGCTACTCTATGTTTCACAAAGGGGCTAAACATATTCATTGGAGGAAAGATAATCCCTTTAACAATTGGTGCTACAAAAACTGACTCTCCACATGCTGGAAACTAAAAGTGTATCCAGGTCTGTCACCATACACTGTACGAAAAGCACAATGGATGAAAGATCTAAGTATTAAAACAGAAACATTAAATCTATTGTAAGAGAAATTAGGTGGAAATCCTGAAGATATAGGAGTGGGCATAGATTGTTTAAAAGAAAAACTGCAAGAGAAGTACTATAAAGAATCAGTAGCAGATCTTGTCTTAGTGAGGAGTTTCTGCACATCATAAGAAATCATCAGGGGTCGGTGAGTTAGCTAAGGACCAGCTTAGGCAAGCACAGCTACCGGGTCCACATGCCACACGGGTACCACCCCAGGGGAATACTGAGCCAGGAACTGATACCAGGTGCAGTGATGCACAGCAGTAATCTTAGCCCTGGAAAAGTTGAAAACAGGTAGATAACTATGAGTCCAAGCTGCTTAGTGAGATCTTGTACTAAATACATTATTCAAAAGTTAAAAAAATAAATTATCAATGGAGTTAAAAGGCAACCCATAAATTTGGGGGAAAAAAAGTCTTAACCAACAATCCCTCAGAAAAAGACTTCTATCTTGAATGTGTAAACAACTAAAAAATCATCAGACCACCAATGGGCATCTGAGATGCATACCTCTTTCTCAGAGGAAGAAATACAAATGGCAAATAAATACATGAAAAGTGTTCCACAGAGCTGGTAATTTGAGAAATGCAAATTAAAACAACACTGAGATATCGTCCCACCCGAGGAAAATGGTTGTCATAAGGAAATCAGTTTATAACAAATGCTAGAGTATATCTGGGGAGAAAGCAACCTTTTCCACTGTTGGTGGGACTATAGGCCTATGTAACCGCTATGGCAATCAATGTGGAGAGCCGGAGAAAGCTAGTCACATTTGACTCAGCTATTTCTCTTCTGAGTATTTTTCCAAAAGAACTGGAAACATCAGGCTACAGTGATATACGGGCAGCCATGGTTACAGCAGCACAGTTTGTCATTGCCAAATGTTGGAAACAACCGAAATGTCCATCATCTAAAACAGATGCGGTATTTTTATACAGAAGAGTTGTTCAGCTCTAAAGAAAGACAGAATTGATGCCTCTATATTTAAATCGATTCAACTAAAGGATATACTCATAAGATGTAAATATCATATCATCTCCCTAGTCTAAGAACCTGAATGCAGAAATAAAATCTTTTTTTTTTTTTTGTGGGACCAGGGTTCAAACTCACGACCTTGCACTTGCCCAGCAGGCACTTGTGCCTCGGAGCTATCTCCCCAGCCCTGAAATAAAATCTGAAAGGTATAATAGATACAGAAAAAAGTAAAGAAACTGAATATTAGGAACAAATAATTAAGGTGAAAGAATGGAGAAAAGATAGGAAAACTAGCGGTAACAATCCTACACATATATGTACAGGATATATGAAATGACTGTACTAGTAATTTTCATCAGTTTTTTTGAAAGTAGCAGTTAACATTCAAAATTTTGAAGCCACGGAGATAGCTCAGTGGAACAACAGTTTGCCTGGCAAGTGCAAGGTCCTGAGTTCAAACCCTGGTCTACAAATGTTGGCCCTACCTCCAGGGCATGCTGAGGTGGCAATTGAGGCTGAGCGTGGTGGTACGTGCCTGTAATCCCAGCTCCTGAGAGGCTGTAAACAGGCAGATCACTATGAGTCTGATCTAGTAGTGAGACTCTGAACAGCCTATAGACCCTTCCCTAAAATACAAATGAATAAATAAATAAATAAATGAAAAAACATTCTGACTCTGATGAACTCTGTAAGCTAATCTCTGTAATCTGAGCAATGACATTGAGGACAGAAATGTGCAATACAAAAATCACAGTTCAATCCTTCTCATCTTGTTCTTCTAAATATGCACTATTTCTAAGTTCTTAGCAATCATTACTATACTCTTTTTGTTTTTGTTTTTGTTTTTTTGTCTTTTAGAGACAAGGTCTCACTATGCAGTTCAAGCTGGCCTTGAGCTCATTTTTGTAGCCCAGGCTGCTCTCGAACTCACATCAATCATCTTGCCTCAGCTTCCCAAGTGTTGGGATTACAGGTGTGTGCCACCGCACCCGGCTCTACTATACTCTTTTTTTAAAAAAGAATACACAAAACAATAAAAAAGGAAACAAAAATACTAAGGTTTATTGAAAGTAAGCTTTAATGTTTAATTACTTGTCCAAACTTGCATACTTATATCTGTTTTTGTTGTTGGTTGTTTGTTTGTCTTTTTGAGACAGGGTCTTGCTGTGCAGTTCAGACTGGCCTAGAGCTTATTTTTGTAGCCCAGGCTGGTCTCAAACTTATACTGATCCTCCTGCCTCAGGTTTCCAAGTGCTTTGTGTGTGTGTGTGTGTGTGTGTGTGTGTGCCTCACTCAGGCTGCCTTAATTGAGGATCAGGAAAGGATTGCGGAGTTGTGGAGTAGGGGGTTTGAACCCTGGCCCCTAGCACATGTTACTTTTGTGGTGCTTAAACAACTGAGCTAACCTGCAGGCCTCCCTGTATATGTTAATTTGAGCAAGATATTTAATGCTAAAAATTTATAGTATAACAATCATTGTTATTTTTCATTCTTATTTTGAAATTCTGCAGCATGTGTATTATACGTTTTTTTTTTTCTTTATGCTGTTTGTCTTTGCTTTCATTCTTAGTTTTTACTCTTTAAAATGGTGAGAAAGACATCATGTAATGTACTTATGATATCGTGGGCTATTTTTATTTTTAATTGAAAGTTCTAAAAGGTTTCCCCTTGGTGATGATGTTCTAGGGTAGAAGTAGTGAGATATTTCAGTTGGCTGGAGTTGTGTGCTGGAAGACAGGAAAGGAATTTGGAAAGTGGTCAGAACAAGTGTGTTAACCTTAACAAATGAATCGGGGTTTTCTCAGAAAGATTTGATTCAAAGACAAGATTCTGAATTGGCTTTTTGGATCTACTGTGTGATCGGTCTCAGATGCTTCTTTGAAGGAAGAGAGAAAGATTCAGGCCAAGGGACGGAGGTGTAACTCAGTGGACTAAGCACTTGCTTAGGGAAGCGCAGGGGCCAGGGTTCTATTCCTGACCCTGCCTGCCACACCGGTCCTGCTCTCGGGCGCGCTGAGCTGACAACGAAGTCCAGGTGTGGTGGTGTGCACCTGTAACCCCAGCACTTGTGAGGCAGGAAACAGAAGGATCACTGAGAGTCTGAGCTGTGTAGTAAGATCCTGCATACACACACACACACACACACACACACACACACACACACACACACGACTCTGGCCAGTAAGCAAAGTTTTTTGGGTGATCCCTGAAAGCGAAAAAAGGTGAGGTGTTTGGAGGAAGTAAAAGGCACCCCAAGCCACCTAACTGCTTGCAGTATCAGTCGCTAGTTTATTGGGAGTAAGCGTAGCGGCTCCAAAGTGGTAACGTTCTTGTTCTATCCAGTATACAGCTCCCTTTTAGGTCAAATGTGCAACAGTGCTTTTGCATAGATTGCTCTCAGCCATCCCCACCCATACTAGTTAGATCAGACAGATCAGATATTATAGTGGGGCTAGAACACCTTCATCTCTGCGCTCCTATCCGTGAGAGTCAGAGGCAGCCTGCCGAGTTACTGATTGGGCGGTTGTTTGTAATTCAGACATAATAAATCAAGGGAAGTAATTTACCTTGAAAACTAGACTACCTCCTTAGCAGAATGATTTTCAGTCTAGCTGGAGCTGGCGATAAAGTCGGGGCTAGATGAGAGCTTAGAAAAAATACCCTAAAGACCAGATCGATGGCACTCTTGTTTTAAATACAATTTGGTTTCCATTCACAGGGAAAGTAGTGGCAAATTTCTTTTAAGTTGTCACCTTATGATTTAGAGCACTTAAAGGGCCAGTTGGTTTTGCTTCTCAGCAAAGCAGTAGGAACCTCTTGAAAGGAGACTTTATTTCTCTTCCTTGATTACCTGTGGTGGGTACTGATGCAGGCAGAGCTAGCGGATCTCAGAAGATACAGGAGTGGGTCTCTCCCCCGGCCAGCCATGCAACAGCACGGCATAAGAGCTGATGCTTACAAACCCTTTGTGATACTCTCAGACGGATAACTTCACTTAATGGCACCAGCGCTGTGCAGTGGTTATCACAACCAAGGAGACAAGTGAGGTTGGTGCTTGTGTGCTGTTCACATCGCCCACAAATAAAGCCAGGGGTCCTCAGAGCCCACACATGACACACTGGCACTGCGTGAGCATCCCTTGTGTGCTTCAGGTACTTGTGGAAGACAGCAAGATCTGTCCTCCTGCTGAATGAGACTTCCATGACAAGCACAAGGGACAGTCGATGCGATTTAAAATAATACTTCGTGATAAAAGGATGTTTCACTTACTTTATTAGGGAATAGTTAATCTGAGTAACATTTCTCTTTTTCCTTTAAAAAAAAATCTGCTTAATCTGATGACTAAGTTAATTAAAGATCTCCTTTATGGACACACACCAGTCAGAAAGACCTTTTAATTTTCAGTCTCTGAATTTCCCCTTTTATTTAAACGCAGTGCTGAGCTCCCAGCGTCAGGACCAGTTTAATTCATTTGCTCCATTAATTACAAGTTCAAAGAAAGAACTTTTGCAACGTATCAGCCGTCTGCTGCTTTGGGATAATGACCAGCTGAGTTGATGAAATTTTATATAATGATCTGTTGCTATGGTGACGAGCTGCCCTGTGAGTGGAAGCTGGTATTTCATTTCACTATTGCGACACTGGTAAAGCTTGGAGAAGGAGCAGATACAAATACAAAAGGCTTCTTTTTGCTTTGCAATAACTGGGTCAATGAGATAGACACCAGAAATGTGGCAGATAGAGGAGTGGAGCATCAAACGGAGACAGAAATAACACCCATCCAGAGCTGCTGCAACTTGAAAGAAAGCAGTTTGGCCTTCTGAGAGAGCAGCCTCAGTGTCCACATGAATCACCAGGCCTTATCTAAGACAACCATTGGCCGGGGCTGTGTGGACTGCACATTCAGTTATAATTGCTGCCCAGTCAGTGCACCCGACATAAATGTTCCTTTAAGTTACTAGGATAGAAAGAGAAGTAATAAAACTAAGCTAGTGAATTTTATATATCCCAAATGTTTTGCACCCTCTATCTCTGTTCTGCTTGTGCGCGTGCGCGTGTGTGTGTGTGTGTGTGTGTGTGTGTGTGTGTGTAGCTTAGAGTAAACACCCATCAACTATGTCTTCTGGAAAGGTCTTGAAATCCTAAAATTAAGAATTATTTTATCTCGGTTTTCCTCAAATCTTTAGTCTTTTATCTGGATTTAACACAGCTAACCATAAGGAATGGGTGATTTTAGCAGAGCTATTTCAGAAGCATTTGTTTGTTTTCATTTTCTGACATAAACAAGCATAGCAGAGAGCTTGGTCATACAGAAGTATGGAAATCGAAAAATGATCATTTAACATTATTTTTAATGATGGTGTCTGCTGGTATGAGTTGTATTTCTTTTTTGTCTTTATATCTCTATTCCTGAATTTATAATAGCAAAACCATTTTCATCTTTTCTTGAAACTTGGCAATGGCTGAAAATGCTAGAAGTTTGTAAGGAAAATATTAAACCATGTTAATCACCAGAGAACTTTCCCGTGATCCCATGGTTTCATTTTTAAGGAGCTATTTTGTTCTACCTGTTCTAAGCCACACTAGAGCCATGAACAGGAAGGTTGTCAGTAATGCCATCTCTACAAGTTAATTTAGCTTTTTAAAAATGAACCAATTTCAGATTTTTTTCACCATTTTAAACATCAGGAATATCTATCACATTAAGTGAAGTAAATTAAAACATTTGAAAGTGTGTTTTAATAATAGTAGTCTTCTACGGTAATACCAATCACAAAATTCTGGAATCTAAAGTAATTTTACCTGTATTAGTGAGTGTTTACATTACACAATGATTGTATGAATCATGGAAAATGGGTCCACACACATCACACATCTCAATTATTACCTCTGCTTTCCATCCTCCCTCCCATTATTTCTTTGTATCCTTTTGGTTTGCAAAAGTCCTATCATTCTCTTTCCTGTTATCTACATTGTTAATTTTCCCCTTGTTTATAGTTTAGGTTTCCTATGTAAAAGTAATCATGAAATACTTATATTTGTGTGTCTGACTTATCTCACTTACTATTCCAGTGAAAGTAATATTAATATTAATCTACTTTCCCATAAATAACTCGAGTTTCTCCTCTACAGAAAAGTTGTACTCCATTGCATATAGACTCCGACAAATAATTTAAAATATAGTACTGTACTATCACTTTAGAAATTTTCACAATATCCTTGGGAAAAATAGGGAACAAATTACATTTCTGTATCATATGATGAACTGCACAAATTAGTTGAGTAGCAAAATATAATTTTATATTTGTCTTTCTTGCTTTAAATTGACTTCATATATGGAGAATTTCTACACTTGAATTTATTTTGACTGATCAAGCTGGGAAAAAAAGGGTTACAAAATGTGATCTTCGTATTATCAGTCCTCTGTTAGCAATATGAAGATTGAAATCTATAAAGTAATAGCCACTGTCCTCTAAAGTTAAAGCGACGTCAGCTGTAGCCTTTAGGGATTGCTCTATTACAGTTCCCTAAAGCGGCATGTCAGAGTCTTTTAAATATCTTTGAGTTTTCCTGAAATGAGCCATGTATCGTCATGAGCAACATCTCAGAACTTGCCTTATAAACTAGAGTAGACACTTCTAGCAATTTATTCACTGCCACTGTTTGTGTCTAGTTGTCCTCGCAAAGCCTCACACAGATATCGGCAGAGCGGGCTTCTAGAGTTTGTGGTTAATTCGCAATCCAATGCTGGGATTGTAGGTGTGACTGCTTCTGGGGTTACGGATATGAGTACTATGCCCGCTCTGGGGCAGATAGGCTGAATATAGCACAAGGAAAGAACAGAGGCGTGTCTCTGCGGTGCAGCTCCTCCCGGTTTGCTCTTGCTGTTTTGCTGTTTTTCGGCCACCATGAACTGCTTGTCTCTTCCACGTGCCACTCTGCCCTTGGTGCCAGCTGGATATGGACTGAAACCTCCACAAACTGTGAGGTAGCTAAAGCTCTCTTTCCTCAATTTTGGGTGTCATGCATTCTGTCTCACAGTAACTAACACAGAAGGGTGTTCGCACACTGACCATCGGAGGACTCCTGGACTCTTGGACTCCAGTCGAAGATCTGGAGCTCGCTGCAGTGTTTCATGAAAGACTGCATCAGGAGGCTCATGGCTCTGCCTTGGAAAGCTGATGAATCCATACGAGGCGGCTAAACAATCCAAGGCAGAAGCCAAAGTGTCTGCACTAGAAGCCAGGGTGTGTTGTCCAAGCTGAAGGTGAAGACTAGAGCTCCACCACAGAAAATGGAACCCTGTGTCCTTCCTCAATTCTCTTTAATATCATCTAGGTGAAGAGCAACTCCAGGGCGGGTCCACTACACCCTGAGCTGACTTTGTTCAGCTTCTAAATTTCTCAGATTGATGCAGTCCGTCAACCACTGCGTTCACTTCTTTCCTTATCCTATGAAAATGAGTCCTGAAAGCCTGGTGCAGATATCATAGCTCTATTTGTCTGACTCTCATTTCTAAATAGGTCACCTTGGCAGTGACTTCTCTAGCTAATACATGTCTATCTGTCTTTGTTTCGTACTTCTGCTAACAACCATTGGTTAATAGACTGTTTTATTAACTTCATGGCTTTTTAGGAACTCATAAGCCACATCCAACTAATGATGAACTTTTAGGGACTGGGCTTGTGAAAATCTCAATTATAGTCAATCACGGTGTCTGTATTAATCAGAGTTCATTGCTGGGACAAAATGCCTGACACATGTAAGTTAGTGAAGAAATTATTTTGCTTTGTCTCACAGGTTCAGAGGTTCCAGTCCATTCAACAAATGTCATGAAGGAATTGGATGTCAAAGAAACCGATGCATCACATGGCATCTAGAAGCACAGAATAGGGAAAGGGGTTGGGCACTAGATAGGAATATCTCCAAGGTCACACTCCCATTGCCCACTTCATCCAACTAAGCTAGGAGTCTTTTCATCTAGTCATTTTCACAATGAAGATTAACCATCAAAGTGTCTAACTGAGCTTTACAGTTTTCAGCTGCCTCCTATGGCTTGTAAAATGCTATCTTCTACATAATTGACTTTTCATGGCTGATGTGACTTATGACTTATTGATACTGCATTTTGGAAAATGTAATGATGAGTTTACATTCGAGAGTTTGTTTAAAATCCCACCAGCATACTTCCCTGCAGATCTTTTGCGTGTTCATTTCAGAAGATTTCCCATACTTCTATCACTTGTGCATGACCATAGTTCTGTGCTCTACAGTCAGCAGTCAGTCTTTTTGGAGCTGTTTATTAGATGGGCCTTCTGCCTCCTACGTCATCCTTCAGCATCCACTGAATCCTCTCTATGAAGCCTAATGTGCTTTTCCCCCTTGGTCCACACTCAGCTGCCATCTGACATTTTAGATGTTCACATTTTTACTAATAAATCTGTGACGCTCTCTGATAAACATTACCATTTTCAGAGGGGAATGAGAGAAATGGGCTTTTTTGTGGTTCTCACCACTGCTTGCTTAGGGCCCAGGTAGATCTCACACCATTCTGTGAGAACACCAAAGGTTTGCTCTGGCTGCTTGGCCACCACACTGTGCTCTCAGAATACCTCTTGATTTAATTCTCAGTACTCTCCTTATTTTCTACTGAAGAACATATTTTTCTTTCCCATTCCCCTTTCCACAGTTTGGGCAGTGATTCATTTGTCCCAGGGGCCAGACTTTTTTCCTTTGGGTAGAGGCTGGAGAACAACCTTGAGTGTTTCATGAGTAATTTCTTCTGGTTGAAATGGTTGGGAGATTACTTCTTGTCCTTTTTAAGTTATAATCCAGTCTCTCAATAAATACTGCATAAATACTTCTTCTCCAGCCATCACTTTGATTACTGAATTGATACTGTTTCACATGACCAATGACAAAATTTACCTCTACAAACTATTGTCATTTATGGTTTCTGACTTTTGCTTTGACCATTTCCCTGAAGCACCAGAAATTGAAATTACTCTCTGTCATTATAGTAATTAATTTCACCAGTGAATTTTCTATCTGTCATAAGCTTTATGCCTGGTCGTCTATAATTTCACTGGTCATCAGCAGAAACTATCATTAGGAATTGCTGAACCCATAATTCAGTGATGGTAAAAACAAAGGTTTGAGTCTTGGGCTGAAAGTGAAATTTATAATACATAAAATTTGTGCCTACTAACTGTAGGTAAAAATACAGAAAAAGTGTAACATTGGACGACAGAGATAGTTCAGCAATCTAAGTGCCTGCCTAGACAAGTGCAAATACTAGTATTCCATCCCCAGTACCACATGTCTTGCTGCCCCACTCCAGTGACACTGAGCCGGCCACTAAGACCAGGCATGGCAGTGTACACCTCTGATCCCAGTGCTTGGGAGGCTAAAACAGGAAGATCACTATTAGTCCCTGCTGTATAGTGAGACCATGTACCAAATACATAAAAAGGTGTAATATCATTTATTTCAATTTTAGATATTCAATTGTGAAATACATCAGAATGTGGAAAAGCATCACATAAAACAAACATCCGACTTAATGAGCTGTTAGCAATCATACATTTTCATTTGTTTACTTTTCACTACACTTTTTTGAGTCACTGGTCATCCCTAAACACTGTACATTTGAATCAGGAGAGAAAGACTTGGCAAACAGGCTGAACAAGTGGATATATTCTGTTAATAAGAGAGATCTATAGGTGTGAGTCATAGCACGTTGACTGTCAGAGAACTAGATGACCTGGGAGTGAAGGGGGAGGTGGGAGGGCTGGGGCAGCAGTGTTCCTTGTTTCTGTAGGCAATAACTCTTCTGGCCTTGTGTACTATATGCCTTCACTAATGCCTGGAGCCAGACCATAGCACACTTAGTTCCTGAATCTAAAGGTGAATAATGCGATTATTTTCTGTTACATTGCACACGTGCATATATGTACATGTGTGTTTATATATAATACAAATGTATATACACACATAGATATGCAATATATTGATTTTAATTAAAATATAATACTAACCAAAAAAACCCTGGTTAGTCAGTAGATTCTCCCTGCAAAAGGACCTATCCTTAATTCTTTTCATAATAGCTCAAGCAAGTTATTGATAGGATGGTCTAGAGCTGACATCACCCTAAGGAAGGAAGGTGGGCACCATTGTATTATATTTTACTGAGCTATAACAGTCTTACATGGATGTTCGTAGGCTGGACACCTTGATATGCTTTGTCAGATGTGTGTGCCATGAAGCAATTGACACAAAGAGAACACTGAACGTATTGGAAGCCTTGGTTCTAAATATTTCTTCTCCCCTCCCAATACTACTCCCTGAAGCAGGCACTGACCAGTTCTCTGCTAGGGCAGGGTGTATCCTTTGTAAATGGAATTATAGATTATATTTTTATTAGGCTTCATTGACTCAAAATTTTTCAATATTCATCTATGTATTTGCATGAACAACGGTAGTTTTTAACACTACATGGTATTTTGGGAATGCTATGCTGAAATGTATGTGTGCAGGCACCTACTTACGCACGTTTGGATTGCTTCCACTCTTCCAGAAGAGGCAGACAAGCCTGCCATGAACACTAGTAGGCGAGCTTTAGTAGGGACATATGTGTTCACCAATCAGGTGTCCTTGTATTCCGATTTTCAGAAAATGGAAAAGGTGATTTTTTTCACACTACAATTGTGTGAACTTTCTATTTTCTCCTTCTTCCTAATACCAGTGTCATGAAGTGCTTTGTTGAATAATGTGTTGATGTTTAAGTGTATGGGAATTTTCTGTACCTCCCTGTTATTAATTACTTTCATCCCAGAATCATGATACCTTTCAAACGAAGGGGTTTATCATAATGCTGCATTTCTAGGATTGCAGTCATTTCTTCTGTGCCATTTTTAAATATAACATATATTATATTTAAATATAATATATATAATATATAATATAAAATTATATATATTCAGTTATAGTAGTATTTTAACTAAATTTATATATATATATATATATATATATATATATATATATATATATATCCTAGTTACAATGCTTTTCCCTCCTCTTTGGACCATGGTAGGCCCTCGAGTTGTGAACTCAGAGCTGGATAACTTTGAAATTAAAATGAAGCAACTATATGGAAAGGTGATCTATATGTGTAATTTAAGAAGGTTTTCTGTAGGTATTACAGACTTACTTTAACTCATTTGACTTAATGCTCCAAGGTAACTTTAATTTAACGGTAATAGTAGAGTGAACTACAATGAATAGCATTATTCATACATTTAAAAATGTTGTATGTTCGCATGCTTATTCTGAATATCAGAATTTAAGCAATTGTTAAAGTGGATGAATGTCTTCTTGTTATACTGATTACAAACAACAACAACAAGCTGTCATTTCTGTCTACAAGTGACTTCACACTACAAGTGTAGAAAGAGAAATACACAAGATTTTCTGTGGCCCATGTAGCTGGATACCTGCAGGGAGAATCTTCCTGCCAGTTTGTAGGGGCCGTAGTCACGGCTCCTACTCTGTGAGCAAGGTCAGGAATGCACAGATGTCGGAGAGAGATGGAAAGCCGAGGAGGCTTCCGAGAGAAAGCAGCTTCCCATGCCAGTTGTGAGATAATCACATGCTTCTAACCCATGGATATTGGGGGGCTGATTCATCAGTACTAAATTTAATTTTTATAATTGAGATCACATCCACACCCGTGATTAGAATTCTCGGCGGGATCAGCTCAGAAGCAAATGTGGTAGAGGCACACAGCCAATGGTGTCTTCATAGTCTTCCCACCCTTTTTCACTGCAGCATTCAGCCCAAGAGCCACGGTGTATAATCTGTCTCCTTGCCCCCATCATAGACATTCCTGATGCATGAATGGTAAAGAAATTGCAGTAGTGTGGGAGGTAATGTCTAGTCTTAGAATTAGGAAGCTTTGCCACTTACAGCGACATGACTGAGTCTGTAGGACATTATGTCAAATGAAGGAAATCAGGTAGAATTGCATGGACACTGAATGATCACGTTTATTAGAAAGATAAATTCGTAGAAATAGAGTAGAGCCATGATGGCAGAGGAGAGTGGAGAAACAGTGATCAAAGGACGCAATGGCTTGGCTCTGTCTGATGAGTGGCTTTTAGAGTTTTAGCATGCAGCCTGGGAACTGCAGCACGCAGAACTCTCATGTGTCCTTGAATATCCCCAAAGAATAGATCTCAAAGGCTTTCGTCACACATATGTTAGCTAGGTGAGGAAATGAGTGTGTTAAACCACTCAGGAAGTAATGGGATCACTATGCATTTTACAGATAGCAAGCTATTATGTTCTACATCCTAAATACAGAAATTTTCAATTAAAATTTAGAAAAACTAGACAAGCTAAGATTAAAAAAAAATCACGAAGAGCAAGTGTTAGACAGAAGGAAAGTTATGACGGAGAGAAAAGACATAGGAAATGCACGTTCACGGGGCAGGAAGAAAGTGTGCTTTGACTTCCGCTCTGTTTCCCCATCAAAATGTGTCTGTCTCATGAAGACCTAGAACCTTCAACATCAACCATCCAGGTTCTCCTGGGGTTCTGACAGTTCTCTGTAAGGTGACCCCCAATTCCAGCCAGCATTCTCATGAGCAGGAGCCACACTCCTACAAGGGCCTTTTTCCTCCATCTCCTCTCACATTTGGACAGGACAAGGTCCGTGGCAGTGGTGGTGGTGTGTGGAGTAGAGGTGACATAGGCTACCACACAGGGGAGCAAAGCCCTGTGCTACTGAGGATGCTTCTGGAGCCCAAATGAGAGGCTGAGGCTCACAAAGCATAAGATCACCTCCTCCTCTGCACACTGCCTTCCCGAGTCAGGGTTATAGCTGCCCAACTTCTTGGACATGCACTTCAGGCAATTAAACCCCAATGACGTCATGGAGAAGGTATACTTCGGGCCAATCGTAAACACCCACAGGGCCTGGAGCCACTAGCCACAGAGGCCAGGAAGTGCCAACAGACCCATCGTTTCCTTCAAAGAGCATGAGGCTGTTTGTCTGTCTTCATTAGGCTCCTGGAAGAAGGAGTATCTCACATTTCTACCCAGAGTATAGGGGATGGGACAGTGGGTGAAATTGCGGTAGTTTTGTACCTTTGTGGAATGCATGCAGGGGTTTCGGAGGCCACCTGGTCCAGTTGAGAAGCTGATCGAATAATCACAGAAATCAGTATAAAGCTGCACCTATGATAAAGCACTTCAGAAGGGATGTTGGGAAAAATAGCCCACTTTGTGGGAGAGCGATTACCAGAAAGGATGCTCCAGTGAGTCAGTTGAGAAGAAAGGAAGGACAAAATGACCAAGAGGTGGGAGGCAGGGCCAGGACTGCATGAGAACAACAGGACCTGGAGGTGCAGTTTAAGATACGGTGGGGAAGTGGAATCTGGGATCTGTCTCCTAAAACTTAGTATCACTCCCACCTTCTGTCAAGGGCAGCGGGGAGCCTACCTGGGGTTCCGGCAGAAGTGTGTAGTGCTGCCTGATTTCAGAAAAGGTTGGCAATGCTTACTGTGCTTGTGAAGCTAATTGCTGAAAGAAAACCACAGTATTTATTTTTCTGGACCAGGGGAAGACAGGCCTATTGACAACTCGTCCATCCTCCCTCCTGTGAGCCTTTTCATGATGCTTCGTCATAGTTAATAAATCATTCTCGTTGTACTTTGTGTCTCAGCCAGTGCAGACTTGGTGCCTCTTGGATCATTCTAAGGGAGGCCTGCATTGTGCGGGTGTTGCAGAAGCACCCTTAGGCACTGGGGAAAGCAGAGCAAGCACGCAAGCCTGTGTCTGTCAGCTTTCAGGTGCGCCTCAGGGAAGGCAGGGAAGTCAGGTAGAGTAGAGAAGGAGGCTCGGGGTGCAGCAGCTAGGAGTGGCCAGTTATTCCTCTGTCATCCTGAGCTGCTGTGCCAAGGAAACACCCGTGCTGGCAGGAAGTCGCCAATGCCTACCTCACAATTTCAGGAGGTGAGCATGGATTCTTACACTTAAATACTGATGTCGCTAAGATGGCTTGCTCTTTCATCTTTGAGGAAATGTGTCAGCTCTCTGATTTACATTATTTTTCATATTTATTCTGTTGCAAAATAGAGAGAAAGAGAGAGGAGAGAGAGAAGAAAGGGAGAGAAGAAGGAGAGAGAGAGAGAGAGAGAGAGAGAGAGAGACCTTGAGCTCAATAAATGTGGTGGATTGGCTCCAGACATCTCATTTTTAAATGATTTAAATAGATGACTTGATTTAAATATTTGTGTATTTTAGCAGATAAATATGGCTTAAATCTTTAAATATATATATTGGCTCATGAAATATACTCTTCAGTTTGCTAAAGTAGCTATTAATCATTAATTACATAAATTGACTACACACATTAAAACTTCTTGTATAACAGGGTTTTTTCTTTGTTTACTAGTTATGTGGAATATTTTTTCATGTATTTATTAGCTTCTAGTATTTCTTCTTTTGAGAAGTGTGTGTTCATCTCAGATACCCATTTCTGGAATAGATTTTTAAATTTTGGGGCGCTATTGATTTTTATCTCTCTATAAATTCTAGATAGAAGAGCTTGGTTTGACTACTTATTACTTAAGATTTTTTCAAAATTTGTGAGTTGTCTTTTCACTCTGTTGGTAGTGTCTTGCTAAGAGCTTTTCAAATTCTCACACATTTATTTATATTTCTTCCTGTTTGTTTACCAGAAGATGAATAGATCTGATGTTAGGATTAATATTTTAGAGATGTGGAATCTGAATCCGAGAGCCTGGAGATTACCAGGTTTCCCCAAGAATCATCAGTTCTGGTTCAGCAAAACTTGCACCAGTGAACAGGAAATGGAAAAATTTATTCAAGTCTTTTGCATTGGGAACAAGGGCCAGAAGGGCCAGAACTGCATCGAAACTCACCTCCACCAGAACAGAATGAAGCAATTTTCAACAGCTGGAAGGATCTTAGGCCATTAAAGGATTGAAAGGTCAGAGGGAGTGTCCAGCACATAGAATTAGTCCTGAATCAGGACTGTTTCCTTTGGGAAAGAAAGGCTAGCAGGCTGCACTGACTGCTGACTGCTGAACTCAGATCCTGCTCTCCCTGAATACTTGAGGATTACAGTACCTCAAGGATTACTTGCAGGTCCTTTAGAGAGAATTCCTGGGTACTAAAACTGGCAAGATGCATTTAAACAAATTTACATTTCAGAGAGCACACAAAATGTCAGTGGCCGGTTTTCTAAAATCAGTGCTTCAAGAAGAGGAACTCTGGGGATCTGAGCTTAGGAAGAACCCTGTGTAGAGTTTGATCAAGCACAGGGGCTGGAAGATCAGCACAGTAGTGTGGAAGGTGCCAGTCCAAGTTTTGAGCACTGTGTAGAAGTTGAGGCTATATGTTTTCAGCCTATGGAAACCCAATTTCCAAGGCTCAGACTCTCTGTTTCTTAGCTCTTCGTTAAACCCAGTGCGATACCAGGCCTATGAAAGGCTCCGCAAACTTTATTGAATAAGTAGATGAACTTTCTCACCACCCCTCAGAACTTCTTATTTCATAACCTGGAAAGAACACCCCACTCTTCTGAGATACTTTCCTTTCCTCCTGGGAAGTGCAGGGACATAAAACACTAGCAAATGAGTGGCAGCTCTTTTACCTTGGGTGATTCTTCTGCTTGTTCGGTTATCGGGGAAGAAAAGAAATCAGACATTGGGATGAGCCTCTCCTGAATAGGGATGGATGAGCCATAGCACTGAAATTTTCCTTTAAGGAACTGAAAGGAGGAGGAGGAG
>PVJA010027723.1:0-28298 GCA_004027025.1 Myocastor coypus | reverse complement strand
AAAAAAAAAAAAAAAAAAGAAAAGAAAGAAAGAAAGAAAAGGAAAGTGAAAAAGTATAACAAACTAGGAGGTATTAAAAACACAATCTCAAGCATCATTTAAAACTACACCCTGTGCTCTATATAACTACTACAAGGACAATAATATGCATTGTATCAATTATTGAGAATGTACTACTAACGAGTTTTGAAACTGTCAGGACCTTGCACTTGCACTTGCCAGGCAGGCACTTGTGCCCCTGAGCTATCTCCTCAGTACCCTCTGGAATAGTTGTTTCATACAGTCTATTTCTTTTTCATTCAAGGTTTCCATCATTTTTCTGTTTTTTTTTTTTTTTTAATCAGTGTCTTCTTTAGAAACACTTAGTAATTCTTTAATTATAGTTGTCATTTTTTTTTTATGCTTGGGAACATATATCTGATCTAATTTCTTTTACACCCTTCTGCAGTTGTTGCTTTACTGCAGTTGCTGTCATTTCAGAGCTTTACGATGTGTGAATTCCAATTTCTTCTATGCTGATATCTCCTGGATTTGTTCTATGTGTGCTAGGGACCTGAGACTGCATTTTATTCCTTCTTTTTGTCATTTTTCTATTTCAGAAAAAAAAAAACTTTTTATTTTGATTTCTTTGATACTTTTTTTGTGAAAATCTGATTGTAGGTAGCTGTATTACTGTAACTAGAACTTCTCTTTAGGTGTCTCTCCTGTCAAATTCTCATTTTGTATATGTCCAAGGATTTTACCTAATCCACTGACTAAGAATGAGACATTCATTTCTGTTTGGCACCGTCCTCCATCCCTTAGTATAGGGCTTTGGTGAAGTCATTACCCAAGTGCCTCCTGATATTATTACTCAAGGGAGAACATGTGGTTAAGGCAGGTGTGTTATCTTATTTACAGTAGTACAATTAGCACTACTACCAACAATGAATGAAATTGGAATTTATATTAACTCCCCTGAGTTCTGTCTGGGCACCCCCTCTTCATCTACTTAGAGTCTTTCAGGCAGACTAATTCACCCAAGTTTCCTCCTGCCACCTTCATGTCATGAGAATCTTCCCTCTAGGTCTGGGCATCAGCATGGGCCCCACCAGGCCTAGTGGTAAGTATCAGCTCACCATTCCAAGCTGCTGGTCTCAGCTCCTTCAGACAGCTCTGTCCCACACAGTTGGACCATTTGGGGCTGGCTACTTGGCTTGGATCTTTTCAGCATGGATTTGTTTGTTACCTATATAATTTGAGGTGATAAAATACAGTGGAAAGAGGAGAGAGTACCTATCTTCTGCTTCTCTTATACTAGACAAAGAAGATAATTAAATGAATGGCATGAAAAAGACTATTTTAATTACTTGCAAAAACAATATTGAATAATTGCATCCCATTATCACTTACTCGGGAACTAACTCACTAGGAATAACATTTACAATGTTACACTGATTTATATCCCTGGAGAAAAATCTCAGTTCTTTCTCTAACTCATAGTAATTTGTATATCATATAAACATATGCAATAATAGTCAGAAATTTATGTGGTATACCAAATTTGATCAAGACAAACATAAATCATTTATTTATGATTTACCGTTTCTAGATTGATTCATCTTGAGGCAAGACAAAGTCAATAGAAAAAAAAATTAATTAAGCTTTTTGCTCTTGGGAAAAAACATCTTAACCAATCAATTCTTCTCCAGATCTGATCTCATGAATCTTGATATGAGGAGTGCTATAGGAAAAGAAGAGTCTTTATGGATGAACCATCAAAAGAAAACATCCATGTAATGGTGCAAGTAGAAAGTAGAAGGATTAATGACAAAAATGTGATGGATATGTTAAAGCTATCCTGGTCCTCAAATGAAATCATCTAACTATCCTAACCTGCAATTATCCATTGTTGTCAGTGTTTACTGTGTGCATCTTACATCATGGATTTTGGAGCCTTTCCTCCAGCAGTTTGATGTCTTCTTTGTCATAAAGGTCAAAATATGGGAGATCTTTTAAATTTCCCAATGTAATACTTCCAAAAAGTATGGTGAGATAGGGAGCAATAATAGACTTCTAACTTAACTGCCAAGTTCAAGAAAACTTTGACCTTCCTAATTCTTCTCTGGTTCCCCATGTAGCTTTTGCACTTTTTGTAGCACACAGAAATATAAAGAAAACAAACTTTTATATTGTCTTTTACTGCTGTAATAAAATACCATACACAGAGTGACATAAACACCAAATATTTATTTTTCAAGTTCTGCTAAGTATAAAGTTCAAAGTCAAGAAGCTGGACAATTTGAATCCCACTGAGAGCTGGTTTGTTGTTACATTGTGTCTGTGTTTTCCCTGGGCATATAGACAGGGAGTGTTGTTCTATCTTGCACTGATAAGGGCACCAATTCCCACATAGGTCCCAAATAGAAGACTTTAGATCTAATTACTTCTTAAAGCCCTCACCTCCAAATATTATCTTATTAGAAATTATGACTTCAGTATGTAAATTTTGGAGATCACAAATCAGACTATAACATATCTGATTATCATATGATATATTATGTAGAGAATAATACTACAAATAGATCTGATGTTTTTCTATTAAAAAGTGGTGAGAAGGCTTGTTGATTTTCATAACTTACTGAATAGTTTGCAAATTTCTTAGCATAAGAATATGAGATAGTCTTACTACCTGATCATGATATCCTTGGTTTCTTTACATAACTCCCTCTGTTGGTGTATGTGGTATCTGTGTTGCGGGTTTATTTTTCACACTTCACTCAAAATGTCTAATTCTGTTATGCCTTTACTCATGCAGACTTCACTGCTTGAGATACATTTCCTTCCTTTGAATTGGCACAAACCTTCTTTTATTTATTTTGTAATTAGTACAGAGTCTACAGGGTCTACAAAGTCTACAGGGTCTCACTATGTAGATCAGACTCATAGTGATCCTCTTGTTTACAGCCTTCCAAGTGCTGGGACTAAAGGCATGCACCACCACACCCAGGCTCAATCACACCCTGGGGTCATGGCAAATGTTGAGAAGATTTTTTTTTTTTTTTTTTTTTAAGGCTGTGCTTCCTTAAGGGCAGGTCTGGAATGGCAAGTGAAGCTGGGGTTCTAACCGCAGCTCGCTGTACTTGAATGGGTTTGCCCAAGCAGGCTCTTATGAGCTAACCCACAAGCCCCCCACACACCTTCAGTTCTTCAAGATCAAGTCTTACTGAAGTCACTAACGATGTCCATTTCCTACCAATGGAGTTCTTCCCTGGTCTAATTATTTCCTATTCTGTTCATAATTTTTGGTCATGCTGATGATATATGGATCATACTGATCTATATCTCAACCCTTTCAAATTACTTTTTTCATTGTGAGAGACAGGGTCTGATTAAAACTTTATGGTTCGCAGGGTAACCTTGAACTTGTTATTTTCCTACCTTAGTTTCCCAATGTGCTGGTATCGCAGAAGGGTGCTATCATGCCTATCTTGCTTTGACCTTGTATCACAAACCTGAAGCCACAAGTTTTACTATTTCTGATTATGTACTTATCTCTTCCATCAAACTATGATTCCTTTATGGGTGGGAATAATTTCTAATCAATGTTTCATGTGGGCAAATCCATATTTTTATGTGATAAAGCAACACTCACGGAATCAAGAATGTATGGATTAGTGAATGAATGAAGAATGAATTTAGGCCATAAAAGTAGAAGAGACTGGTTGTTTCTCAGTATTGTTTGGCCCTGTAAACATCATCTTTTATTTCACACAATTCTGTGTTCCCAATGCGTTCAGCTGTGCTTGTGGTTTTAGTACTTCAGCCTTGACAACCTGTTGCTCACTTATGTCCTCTCTTGGTGCCTGGTGCAAGAAATCTTAATGATTTTTGATGCATAAGCTCCTAAATGGTGTTTCTCCAACTTACTGAACCATTAATCATAACTAAGGTGCTTATTAAAAATGCAAATACCTTGAGTCCCATCTCAGACCTAACTAAATCTGAAACAGTGAATGAGTTCAGTAGTTTGCATTTTTAAGCATGTTCCCTGAATGATCCTGGAGAAAGTAAGTAAATAGAAAGGGAAAAATAGCTTTGTTTCACCTTGTTTTGGAACAACTGCTTTCCTCATTGACAGTTGTCTTAGCTTAAGGCCTATTTAGCCATATTTCAGCTTCCTAAGATTTAGACAGAAGGCTTGCACTTGAGTATTGTTCTGTCATTGGTTTGTTGGGCACTGGAAATCCTCCCGATAGACCTCTTGACATTCTGTACTACATTACCCATATACATGCCACTGTAGAAGTTTCATTTGGCTGATCCTGCCTGCCACTAGATGATCTCTCAATTTTTGTTTTATGGTATGTTGCTGCAGTTGTTACTGCTAAATCGTAGAATAGCTCTGGGCATTGGCAGCCTGCATACTGATTCAGATGAAGTGTGATAGACCCATGCTCTGTAGGTTTATCCTTAATTAGACTGCATCCTGAGGATATATAGATTTTCTGTAGAAAGTACAGATTGGGTGTCACCCAAGGTTAAAAATGAGAATAGAGACTAAGCACTTATCATGGAGTTTGGCATAGACTAAGTACTCAATAATGCCAATTAGTGGTATTTCTGTTGGTGAATAGATGGCTTCTATTATTCTTCCATTGATCCTAACCAAAGGAATAGTATACTATAAGATTTCATGTTTCAGAAAACATGAAAATATCCTAGCTATGTAATTAAACTCTTTATTTTATGTCCAAATATAAATTTTATACAAAATGTCAAAACTAAAGATATTTAACTCAGACCTTTAAAATAGAGGAGTTACAAACTTGTTTGGGTGATCCAATAAGCATGTATTTATGCTTTAAGAACACTTTTTTTGAATGCCAAATATCATTGCTAGATGAGGAAACTATTACTGTGTATCAAATCACTCAAAAATTGAATAGATTAGTACAATCACATTTATGGTCTTTCTATAAATCTGTCAGTTGCCTAATGTTCTCATACAAGTTGGACTAGGCTGAGTTAGACTGGAATCACTCATGGTTTTGAACAACTGTTCTATCCATTCACCTGAGATATATTTCCTCATTCTCTAGAAAGCTACTCCAGTTGGTTGACACAAAGGTATAAGAGAGAAGACATGTGTGTATGATCTTGTGACTACATTTGGAACCAACATGGTGCCATCTTTGCCCTATTTAATCATTTAAAACAAGATAAACAGCCCAGATTTAAGGGGTGAGAATTAGATTTTACCTTTGAGTAAAGTTACTGAAAAATTGTGTTGGAAAAGATAAATACCTTTGATTGTCAATGTAATCAATCTGCCACATTCATCACTACAGCAAAGTAACTTCTTTCCAGAATTTCTGTAGTTTTACAAACAAAAACGTCAATTTCTTAGCTAAACCCAAATTTTATTAAAAAGTTGAGTCAAATCATTTTTTCAAAACTAAAGTAATACTCCCATAAATGTCACAAGACTATCAGATGCTATATCAACAAGCACATAGCATTGTACCTGGAAAAAATTCAATGCATGCATTTATTTAAGGATTGATATAAGTAAAAATGGATTTTTGTTTCCATTTTGCTTCTTTGTATGATTTAGTAGTCACAATTATCTTTTTGTTTCATCTATGTATTACCCTTATATTCGTTTTTATGTTAAGAATCATTTGATGATGTTTCAGTAATATATTTGTCCTTCTGACACAAGTTTTCCAACCAATCTTCTTTCCTTAAGTGTTAAAGAAGCATCTTTTTCACATCAAGATTTTGAGTTTCTAACAAACAGAAACTATCCCTGCTTAACTTACAAAGATAAGAATTTATCAAAAAAACACAGAAAATGAAAATAAATCAAAATACACAGATAAGTCACATAAGAAATAATTTCTAAGAACACTGACTAAACCAATTACTCACTATGTAATAAAAACTCATGAATGGTTTCAACTCTCTCCTGAGCCACCAATCACAGCCGCAAAATGTAAATCTGGTGCTGGAACACCTGATCTACTGAGTGTAGGCCACGTAGCTCACTGCAGGTGATACAGAGCTAGAAAAGGGAATGTCTGTCCTGCTCTGGTTTTCAATGTAGAAACAAAGGCCCTGTTATGAAATTTTCTTGGTATCACAAAAGAATATGAAGGACATTAGAATGCTGATAACTAAAACAGATGCTCTTTGTAATCTACTCCCTCAGTTGTCCAAAATTTACATTGCCCTTCATTTCATGTTATAGTTCACAAAAGAACCTCACATTCTAGCATATGGCAACTGTGTACTACATGCACTACTCTTCTTCAAAGAAAATGAGAGTATTCATTTATATATTATTTACATTCCTTCCTTACACCTTTTGTGATGTCCATATCAGTATTTTGGAACCCGGATAGTGGAGGCAGGCCAATACAAAAGAAAAAAAAAAAAAAACAAAACAAAACACCACCAACAAAAAACTACCACCTTCTATAGCAGCAGAGAGTCAGAAAACCAAAGTGATACTACCTACATAAAATAGTAGGTATAACTATTTTATTTTAGAAAAAAATGGTGGTTGGATGTCATAGTTTCATTTTCTATAGACATTTGTAAATTATAGATAATACAATTGATTATAAAATGTAGTATTTATAATTGTCTTTCTATAGTACCATTTCATATTTTTATCA
Organism: Myocastor coypus; assembly: GCA_004027025.1. Classification (NCBI taxonomy): domain Eukaryota; kingdom Metazoa; phylum Chordata; class Mammalia; order Rodentia; family Myocastoridae; genus Myocastor; species Myocastor coypus. The sequence goes on along the minus strand of PVJA010027723.1, from coordinate 21,636 downwards.
TTCCAGACAAACTCTAATTTTCTTTTGGCCTGTCCAAGAACATGTAAAGCTCAAATTGACCTCAATAAACATTTTTTATTTTCTATTATTATTTTTTAATATTTTAGGAGAGGGTCTACAGGGTATTCAGGGTCTCACTACTAGATCAGATTCATAGTGATCCACCTGTTTACAGCCTCCCAAGAGCCAAGATTATAGGTGAGTGCCACTATGCCCAGTCTCAGTGGGCATCATGTCACTGAACCCTGGGTGCAGGGCCAGCACAGCAGGCCTGGCAAATAATCTTTATTTTGGGCTTGGGGACAAAACATAACTCTTGAGTGTTATAATATTTATTATGAAGTTTTAAAAATAATACTTTAGAATATAGCAATTTAAGAACATTAATTTTCAGTGGTGGTTAATTATTTACAAAGCTGAGTAAGAATTCCCAGTTTAATTGATTTTGGTGTGGGACACCACTTTAAGGAAGATTATATAGTAAGAATGGTATAAAAAGGAGAATAATTTTGATTACAATTGATCACGGAATTGTTATCAGGACTGGGCAATTGCTGTGAAGTTGTCTGGTTCCGTGGCTCAAGGCCTTGGAACTTGTTCATGGGAACAAGTTCCCATGTTTGGAAAGTTGGCTGTTGGATCTCAGGCAGTATGTGTAGTGGCAGAAAGTGTGCCTATATTTTGTCTGTGTCCAGTGATTTTTGCCTGGATGGTAGCAAAGAGTTCAAGGCAGTCTAGTGCTGAGGGAATATCGTTGTTGCTATTGAGGGCTCTTGGTGGGAGTTATGTTGAGAATCAAGGGCAGAGAGCGCAGGCAAGCTTGTCTGAAGTGTTTCAAGTTAAGACCAAAGGCTAGGTTGCATGGATGAGGCAGAAGACAAGATGGTTTTTGAGAAGAAACGGGACAGTGAAAAGGATGACCTGAAGCCTTTCATGGGAGAAATTGTACATTGAGGGAAGGGAAATGTGTATTTGAAGCACAGGCGATCCCTTGCAGCACCTTCTAGTGTGGTCACAGTCCTATCGCTAAAAAGAAAGTAAGAATTGTGATTGATACAGCTCTGTGCTAATATGATTTCAATACATTAATATGATGTTGATAGATTTGATTTTGGCTTTTATGTGTTGCTAAATCACGTGCATAAATGAAAATCAAAGGAGCTTTAAAACTTGAGAAGCAATTTTTTTTAATGTGCATTACTTGTGGGTATCATTTTTCTTATTTGCTTTTTGGCATTTTAATTGTTTTTCAATATCAAATGCATTTTTAGGAATTGAAATTAAGTGAGAGAAAGCAATTAATTGCAAGGTACACAACTTTGTAGTTTTTAGACATCTGTTTGTCATCAAGTTATTCAGTAAAGTTAGTTTGGGTTTAATTTTGAAATTTGAGAATGTTTTAAATATTTTTTTGTGTGTGGAAAAGTGCAATAAGATTTGCATACATGTAATTGTTGTATAAATGTAAATCTAAATAGATCAAGACATGCTAATTCTTTAAAAGTCTGGCATTGGAAACTATGGCTTAAGCAAAAATGTGTCCAGTCATCAAGTTGACAAGGCTTGGATTGCAGCGGTTAATAGATTGTCTACTTGAGTCTACTTGAGTGGGAACACCCAGCTTAATTGAATCAACATAGTCTTGGGCATGGAAGACCTAGTAAAGGAGAAGAGGAGGAAAAGGTTTTAGCTAACCTTCTTTTGAGAAGCCTTGCCCCAGCCCTGCCAGTTCTTGTAAATATACTTATCTAATATTTCATAAGGATTCAGAAGAAATTTAGTTTAGTCTTTTAACTTAGGGAATCTAAGCTGTCATCAGGGTGTTGGTGAGTCCATAGTCTCATTTGCAGGATCTAATGAGGGGAAAACCCTCACTAGAGGGGAAAACCCCTTTCACATAAACTTTTGTGATTGGTGACAATATCCAGTTCTTTATGTGCTTCTGGACTGGGAACCTCAACTCCTTCTCATGTAGCCCTGCCAACAGAGCAGCTCACAACATGACATCCACCTTTTGTCAGAATTACATGGACATGCAAGAGAGGTAAACTAGGTGAAAGCTAGAGCCCATCTGTAACTGAATCCACTAAGTGATGTCCTATTACTCTGTAAACAGCACATTAAATCCAGCAGAGGCTCACCAGAAAGAAATTACACCTAGACATTGGATAGAAGAGGACACTGAACACTTTCCTAGAAACTCGCTACCAGGACTACTTAGAGCCATACTTACCAGAACCCAGTTCTGGGTAAGAAATAACATTTTCTCAGTGTTTTCGTTAGTGTTGATTATAGCATTAACTTACATTCTTCAGGCTCAGATGCAGGAATAGTCTTTAGAGGGAAAAAGCATCTGTAATTTCCCAGTTTTTGTCATTTACAGAAGGATCTCAAAACTAGCAACAAAACTGCAATGAGCTATCCTATTAGTCTTTATTTCAGAGAATATAAACTAGGAAATTTGAAAGCTAGGGAAAATGAAGGAGACTAGGAAATTTGATGGACTGGTGACTCCACAAGCACAGAAACAATGCCATTTTATTTTAAAATTTAAATTTATTGCCTATAAGAAATGTTTTTCTGTATATTGGATGATATACAAAGACATTCAGTCAGTCCACATTTTGTGAGATTGGCAGAAGTGTGATGAGTAGAGAAAGTAATTTGAAACTTGGCTCCTATTTCAGAAAAGAAACCAAAAATATTTTATTGCTTCAAGAGTCCAGTGGCATAGAATTATGCCAGCCCTATCACGAGCTGGTCCCCATGGGAAGTGACACTGCCTTAGGGAATCAGAGTGATTCTTGCTACTTTCAGTGGAGCATTCACTGTGGCATGACAATATCCTCTCCGAAGTTCCTGTCACTTGTGTGTGGCCCCTCATTCATGTCTCTAGTGAGTGAAGATGAGATAGGGAAGAAAGCCTATGACAGGCACAAATATTTTTTCATTTGATTCTCAAATAGGACAAGTTCTTCTGAAGCTGAAGCATTTTATAACACAGTATTTAAACACTCTGGGGACTGGAAAGATAGCTCAGTAGAATAAGCGATTGCCTGGCAAGCGCAAGGGCCTGAGTTCAATCCCTGGTTCCAGGAGGAAAAAAAAAAAAAAAAAAATACACTCTAAAGCAGGAAATCCCTCCCCCACCCCAAACCAGTTTACTTTAGTTGCCCAGATAATCATTTCTGTCTCAGTTCTCATTATTTCTCTCTTAGAAACAGCTGATCATTTTGATGCATAGCTGACTGCTATGACGTATATTGAGAAATAATCAAAGACAGCCAATTATGTTACCTCTATACCCTTTCCCTCTTTGTGACCCCATAAAAATTCCTTCCTTGAGTCTTCAGGGTCTGATGTTTTGAGGGATAGTTGATTTGTAGTCAGAGCTCATCCAATGTTAAATAAATCTGTCTCCAAATCCTAGGTGTGGTTTTTGGCCTTTCTGATTGCCTTTCCAACTAAACCTAAACATTCTTCTATTCTGGACCTACTTTGAAAGTTAAAGCCACTATCTATCTCTGCACTGTTTTATAAAAAAACACATTTATCTCAATCCTTCCAAATCCCTAGATGTCCACTAAATTATCATCCATTGCTGGTGAATTAAACTCACCATAGCTTCCCGTAAGGAAAGATGAGGGGAAAAGGAAATAAATTAACATAAATGAATCTTAAAATTTCAAAAGTAAATTTCCATGAATATTTGCATTGCCCCATCTAATTCAGAATGACACAAAAGTGTAGCAACATTCCTGGCAATACCTATGCTTGAATTAAGAAAGAGAAAACAAAAAATCAAGGCTAATTTACAGACAGTTTTTCAACGTACAGCAATACTAGTTAGGTCTGAATTGCTAACACCCAATTTAACTTGGAGAATTATAGTTATGATTTTGCAAATTATTTCTTATAAAGCAAAATAAAGAAGTGAACTGAATGAGAAGCCCAGGAGCTAACATCCGTGCTGAGTGCATGAACTTGTTCTGCTGAGAAGCTCTGTGCACCTGCCATCACTTATTTCAGAAATATAACTTTTCATAGCTTTATGTGCTGTTGATCACATGAAGGCATGCAAGGTATTGCTGTGATATCATGCTTTTCTGTTTCCATTAGAATGATGACATCAGTGTAGGTAACAGTAAATCTTATTGTAAAATTTTTAGATGATTAAGTTTTATCCAGACCTAAGGGTTTAAAATAACACTGGACAAAATGCTGAAATAATAGTAAAGATTCCTAAAGGTACAGCTCAATAACTCATTTAGAAATGGTATGTTTTACTTAGAAGCACAAAGACACACAAATTTCAAATTAAAAACTTGACAATATTTAAAGTTGTATCGATTAGGAAACACATCCTGGAACATCAACTACAATGAGATTATTTTCTGTTTCAATAACTATACTTCGGGTTACTTTTCATGACATATCTAACTTTTCTACTCAGAGCAAAGTCTCAAGTACTGCTCCAAAAATGATTAATTTGTTAGCCTCAATCCACTCATGATGACATTAATCAATATAGTTAATATAAGATAAGCCTTTTAAGTGTGAAATAGCTTTTGATTTCTTTTTTATTTTTAGTGATATTCATTACCAAAATATTTCCAAGTCATCAGTTCTAAATTATCCACCTTTGTCATATACTCAGGGATCAAAAGTGAAATTCATCTACATTCCTAAAGACACCTATTTTGGCTAGTTACTTCCTGAAGGTATTAAAAAGAAATTTCCATTAAACTCAATTCCAGTCATCCCTTAATTACATGAGCTGCTAATCTACAAGAGGACCACAGTGCAAGTACCCAGCTCCAGGACAATCGGTCTCAGAAAGCACTCAGGCACAGGAGTTGGAATGGATATCAGCAATAGTTTAACATGATAATTTAAGTCAGGATTCTCTCATTAAACATTTTTGAAAAAACCTGTTAGGTCTTCATCAAAATGCATTCCTTCTTCTTCCCTGGACTCTAACAAGGTTATAGTTCCATCTTTCCCAGTATGTGCATGTGGTCATGTCAATGAATTCTAGCCACAGTAATTTTAAGTGATAATTGTTACTTCCAAGTCTGGTTAAAAAAAAAAAAACTCTCAGGAAGATTTCTTCATAGGGACCAGGGAGATAGCTCAGTGGAATAAGTGCTTGCCTGGCAAGCATAAGGTCCTAAGTTCAATCCCTGGTAACACTAAAAATAGAAGAAAAGAAGATTTCTTCCTATATTTTCTTCCTTCAACAAGAAGCCATGAAAGGTGCCATAAGCCTGGATTATGAAGCAGCTTTATGTCTCCTCTGCTCTTTCCATTTAACCCCTAACCTGAACTGCTTTGAAACTGGGAAAAAGTAAAGTTTTAAGGTGTTATGCTTTTATAGGTTTGGATATATTTTGGGGGCATATTTTGGAGTTTGTGTATGTCTTGGTATACTTATATATTTTCACAGGTTTCACTGAATAATACATTAGTGCATTAGTGCATGTGTTGCAATGCTAAGGAACACTATACTAGTCAGGGACAATTAGTTATCCCAATTACTTGTTTCATAGCTGGCACTTTCCATGGATGTCAATTCAATTGCATTTTATCCTAGTAGTACATAGTGCTTACTGGAACAATATCCACAAACACAAAACAAAACAAAACAAAAAAACCCTACTAAAATAGTTTTCAAAAGTTTGGTAAGTACGTTATTGTATTTTTGGACCACGTTGGAGAACACAGTAAAAGTACAGGTCACAAGTGTTAGAAACTCTCAAATTTTCATACTACTCAATTTTTGAATGTCATTATAACAATAAATATATTGATTTAACTTAATATAACATTGCTGAGTCCATGTTTTGGCTAGAAAGTCATATCTTTATTTCCAAATGTTTGGCTGATTACATATTCCACAAATTGTGTATGATCCATTATATCCACAAATTAAATTGATAAGCAATTAAAACCTTTCTTAGGAAGCCAGTGAGATTGCCCATAGGGTGGGCTGAGCCTGCCAGAATCGTGACATGGTAGCACATGCCTATATTTCTGGCTCTGGAGGTGGGAGGTGGGAGGTGGGGGTGGGGTGCTGAAAACATGAGGATTACCAAAAATCTGAGCTGTGTAGCAAGACCCTGTAACAACCCAATACATTTAAAAGAAAAAAAAAATCTTTAATAAAATGGAAGAGATAGAGATAAAGAAACTATCTTCTTCAATTTTTAAAAAATATCCTTTTTATTTTTAAAGAAAATACTAAAGAGTAAAAAACTACAAATGATACAGAATTTCATTAAACATAATGATAGACATTCAACAATGATTGTTTTGTTGCATACTGTTGTCTTCAAATTAGTCATTCAGATTATAAAATATAAGCCTGTAAGATTAGTAAAAATTATACCAAATTAAAAGAGAAAAAAAATTATACATTAACTGTTCCTTTCAACAGACCAGTAGAAATCAGCAGTACAATAATTCAAGCCATCCTACTGGTACACATATATATTTCTTTTTCTATTATTATTATTATTGTTATAGTTTTGAATAAAGAATAAAGAGAAAGCTACATCATGTAAGGGTTCAAATAGAGTGCAGAGTTCAAAACACGCCAAGTCTTCTGAATTTTTGCATGGTGGCCTAATACCAATTCTTGTACTTAAACCTATTCTAATGAAAACCCTTAACCTTCCCTGAAGGTAATTAATTGAGTTAAAGTGGTGGCTTAATTTGGGAGACCATATATTCAAACACTCATTTTTTTCTTAGCAACCTGAGGTATGCAAATATAGCTGTAGTTTGATTATAGAATATTTTGGCTACTGTGTATGTGGTCCTGGTTCAATCCCTTTCACTAAGGGAGAGGGGTTAGGATGTCAGTCTGTGTATTGAGTATATTTAGAGTTTGATACTGTCATTCTTATCTTTTAAGTTTGTCTTTAAACATTCATTATTCTAATATTTCTCATTTCTGCCTTCTTATTTAAGATCAGAGGAAAGTCAATTTTGTAAAGCCTGTTTATTAAGGACACTTTAGTTTTGGAAACACATAAGATGAATTTAATTAGAAAATTCATCGTTGTAAGTCATGGTCTGACAAAATTCTATTCCTCAGCACCAGCAGCATTTGTTTAGTTTCAGGGTCAAATAAACAAGAAAACCAACAACAGATTTCTAGGAGTTCATTTTTTGCCATGTATTTATCAGTGTTCTTGACTATAAGTAATAGAAAACATCTCTGATTAGCAAAGCAAAGAGTATACATACACATTTGTAAACCATGGGATGTAAAAGTCTCAGTGAAAACATGGAAACCCAGCTTCAGAAAACAGGAAAACAGGGGAAACAGGTAGAGGCAAGATTTTGCTCAGAAACATCACCTCAGGACACTACCTGCTTCTGGCTCTCTGGATGCCCCGAGGCTCTAAGAGCTCCACTGGCATGGCCACAGCTCCATCACACTCAACTTTCTTACAGTTGTTATCAGTTGTCTGAAGGATCTACAGGCTACACAGACTCTCCATAAGACATCTAGATGAAAAAGTGGCCCAGATTACAAGTGTCTGCTACAGTGAACTGGGTAATGGGCAAACAAGTTGGCTGTTTATCTCTCTAGTATCAGTTTGTCTGATACAAAATGCTCTGATTACAGTAAGAAAAGTTTCAACCAAATCATTTCAAACGTAATTGTCAGGGTACAATCATTTGCATAGTTGTCCTCAGCTTTCTTAATTTCTAGTTTCCTTGCCATAGGAAAAAGAAAGAAAGAAAGAGAGAAAGAAAGAAAGAGAGAAAGAAAGAAAGAAAGAAAGAAAGAAAGAAAGAAAGAAAGAAAGAAAGAGAAAGAAAGAAAAGCAGCCTTTTCAATGAGAAAAACATTGTTCAGCATTGTTTCCTGGAAGCAAGTTCACTGTGGATGCAAAGGATAAGCTAAGCCTACCATTCTCTTTGCCTCCCTTGTTTCAGGAGTTCTTGAATTCTTGGATTTTTCTCCTTGTTGCTTCAGGATTTACTCAAAGTGTTGTGACCTTAAATTCTTATTTCAGGATTAAAGGAGCAAAATCTCATTTACACTTCTTGACAATATAAATCCTCTTTCCTAGATTTGCTCTAAGAATTAGAGGTATCAAGCAGTTTCCTTTCAGGTAAAATGATAACTTCCCCTTTTTGCTTTATCTGAGCAATATTTTGAGAAACTCTGTGGGCAAGAAGTGGAATTATCTAAAAGGGATTTAGGTATACTCTGGGTCTGCAAATAATAATTAAAAAATCAAAATATCATTCACAGCACTGAAAATATAAAAATTAATAAGTGACTATCTTCTGAAATTCTGACATTATAGAAAAAGTCTTACAGTGTTTTGATTTTTGATTTCCCTAATGTCTGTCAGTGACTGAAAGAATTCAGTACGTTTTCCTATATACTAAATGATTTTTTCAGATCCATTCAAATGAATAAACAGTTGCTTATTGGTATTAATGAATGGCCTACAATCTGGAATCGAAGGACTAGTTAAAATTCTAATGAAAAGCTGATACTGCTAGAGTCCCTCTGATACTGCTAGAGTGTTTTATTAAGTAACATTATTGTTCTCCGATAGCTGTGTCTGTTTAATCAGAAGGTTGGACTGATGTAAATCAAAAGTTTAATTTCAGGGAGCAAAGACTTAATGTTTACTTACATTTTCTTAAGGAGTTTCTCCACTCTGCAGAGTGACAATGAGTTGGGAATTTGGCAAGTCTTTTCATAAATCCTCTTCCTGTTCCTATATATGACTCTATGAGTCTCCTTATAAGGAAGTGTAAGAATATTGGTGTTGTTGGATGGCGAGACAAGCAAATTGCCACATAATAATTAGTCAGTGATTATTGTTAGACACTGAAGAAATACTCTGTTGAATCCATTTTTTTTTGCCACCTTATGGATATGAGGATTCCTAAAATTTCAATAAAGATGTGCATGGAACTGTTTAAAAACTTATAAGGAATGATAGTTCAAGCAAAGAATAAGAGCCATAAGGAATTAAAAAAATGAGCTATAAGGGATTAAAAAAAGGAAAGATACCACATTTCTTACCGCTAAGATCAAGTGGCATGCGTCTCGTCAGAAAGGGCTAAAATGTCCAAATGCAATTCCATTGGCTAATGAAATGCAAATGACAAGTGATTCACTTGGAGCAAACAACAGGAGAAGAGGTGTGCATGAATATTTTAATGGTAATTTCAGCAACAAATAGATGCATTAACTTCACTAAAACTTAGGTAACATACATAAACATGAGGAACTGTTGCATAAATAACAGATGTAACATAAGAAAGATGGAATTATTTTACTCTAGTTGGAGGTTATAAAGAAGATGTTATAGTTTTTAAGTCAAAGTAATTATTAATAATCTTTATTTCAATAGATGGTTGTGTGTTAAAAATTCAAAAGATGAAAAATGCTGATAGGAATCTATTTTAAGATAAAAATATTCAATATGGAAAGATATAACCTCTGAGGAGGAATTCGTATAAAAAGATTAAGAGATAATCATAATCAACACACTAATTTATAAAACTACAATGCATGTATCTTTGCAGATGAATGCCACATTTGCATCTTTATCACCAACCTCTTGGGGGAACACGATTCCTACTCTTCTCAATGCTATTGACGCAGGTTGTGTTGACACACACCTGTGTCTAGGGCTGTCTGTAAGACTGAGACAGGAGGACTATGGTCTGAGGCCACCTTGGGGCACCGTGAGTCCAGCTTCAGCCTGGATGATCCCAAAGAAGCAAAACTAACTAAAGCCAATGTCTTTGAAAATCATAACCTAAAGCATCTTACCTTTTCAAGGTTGGAAGTATCCTCAATATCTAATTATTCTCCTTAATGAATTCTGTTATTCAATAAGGCATTAGTAATTCAGTTGTTCTACATGCTTGTTGGTAAAAGGAAAACTAAAACTATAATAATGTAGTCTAGGAGTATTTGCCTATATTTTCAAAATATAAATTACAAATAGTGTGGAGGGGTTAATCAAAATATAAATGTGAAACTGTGTGACAGGGCTCATGAATTCTGGCAGGTCGGTTGACACCTGATGATGCCTCTCATTTGATGCAATGTACAGGCCCATAAATAATGTCTAAATATTAATTTTTGTCTACCGGTGACTTTTTTACAGTATATGTTAAAGTAAAACATAACCAGTATGTAAATACATAACCTGGAAAGAGGAATTTCAGTAAAAAGGGTGAAAGTTAAGCATGATCAACACATGATCAACACTAATTATGTCTAAGTTTTTTTGTGCTTAGACTCTCCTAGCTGGAGCTTAATGAGGTATTAATTGGCTTAAATAAGATACTAAAGTAGGCTCACTTAAATAAAATATTAAACTAACTTAAATGAGATATTAAAATTGATGTGAAAGGTTATAACTTATATTTTATTATTTCCTGGGTTGTTTCTTTGATTAAAGGTGCCATCACAGAGTTGTTGAGCGTTGGAATTGGAGAGCATGGGATGGCCACCTGTAAAATTGCTTCCTTATTAGTGTGGACAGGACGGTGAAGATGATGGGCGGTTGCCCTCAGGTTTACCGTACTATCATTGGGCTGTAAATGAAACAAAAGGAACTTTATCACGAGTAGTTCCAACTCAGAGCAAAACATGAAAAAGACATAAATGGCACAGAGAAAATTTTTATGGCATCAGCAAAGAGGCAAACTGAATGCACTGGGAGCAAAAAGGACCTGAGGGCCACCCCCAGGGTTCTGAGAGTGTCCTTAGCTACAACAAGGATCTCAGTCAGACAGTAACCAGAAAATAAGTTCTACCATGTTAAAGGGCCTTCAGCAGGCTTGAAAACAATGCCTCCAAACATGTAGTCTTTTAAATGCTGTGTCAGGTTGGCCCCTGAACTACAGGGGATCTCAAAACTCTAGAAGGGAAGGCCAATTCCTTCAAATATACCTTTACCTACTAAGTCTGTATCACAACTGGTTCTAAGGTAGAATTGGGTTTTTTTTCATGATTTATTTTATTCCTCTGCAGTTTGAAGTCAAAGCAATGTGTCAGAGAGCTTTTATATTTGGCAAACAGAGTTGGGAAATAAAAACCCATAATAAGAGTTAAGGCAGGATCAGAGCAAAATTAGCATTGGATTTTGAAAAAACTTTCATTTCCACGTGAGTGTACACCCACATATATTTTTGTTTATGTATATACTGGTCATAATGTTAAAATATTTCTTATATTTAATGCCATAAGTAATCAAGGTTAAAAACTTTCATATTGCAAAGGAAAGCAAATTTGTTTAATTGAAGTAAGTTTATTATCAAAGTGTGCAACAGGGCCTTAAATTGGAAAGTTTAGAATTAGGCATCAATCTATAATAGAGACTATAATCCAAAAGAGAAACTTTAAAATGCTTTTGAAAAAGATGACCAGAAAGTGGTTACATAACATTGAATCTTTATACTGTTAGAAGGAGTACAGAAAAATGAATAGATGAAGAGAGGATAGCATTGGAAAGTAGAACTGTTGCTTCAATCTCTCTGCTACTTCAAACACACAGGCCATATCTAAAACCCTCTGTCATGGCAAAGTAGACAGCTGCGTCTTAATGTGGAACTATACTTTGAGACAGCCCAAATGTGTATGAGAAAGAAACTTGGGATTTCTAGTAGAAATTCCAGTCCAGAGTTTCCTTTTAAGTCTAACAGAACCCTGGTGGGTTATGTAGTAGACCCTTGCAAGTAGAAGTTGAGAAGGTAGTAGAGGTAGAAAATTTTAGGATGTGCTGTCTACAGAAAAAAGAGTTACTGTGAGAAAACTCTCTAGCAAATCTGCAAAGATGTTCTCATTAAGATTGAACCTTAAGTATTTGTAAGACCCAGTGAGAACAAAGTGACTTGACTTCGGTTCCCTACAGCAATGGATGGATCAGAAACACAAGCTATGTAAGGTGGAACAATAGTAAGTGTTCAAAGAGAAAGAGGCCCTAGCCCTTGTTCTACTGCAAGAAGTAGCTTGTTAGGACCTCGGGGAAATCGTGCAAGTTAGGTGATATTATGGTTGCTACATGAAACTTCCTATTTTCCTTTTTAACCACTTCACTGAGACTTGTTTGTAGTTTAAAGTGAGTTAAACATTTCCACTATTTAAGAGTGATGAGAAAATTCAATAGAGTGCTTGAGTTTGTATGCAGTGATAGAGAAACAGCTGTCTCTGTAAAGTAGGGGCTAAACAGAAAAAGAGCAGGGTACAAAATGAAGTGGCTTTTTATAATTTACTTTGTGTAAGTCCTGCTCCTGTTCAGCACTTAGGAAAATACAAAGCCCAAGTGAACCTCAATGGCCACAGTCAACCTTCACAGACAATTATTGCCTTCCAGGAAATACAATAGCTCAGTTTTGATGACCCCCAGTGGCCCTCAGGTCAGAAGGGAGTGTCATGCTCTTTGAGGCCCCGGCCTTCTCTGTGTGCTCCTGTGTCTGTGTCTACTCCCTATGAATATATATTTTCTATTCATTCTGTTGCTTTATTCATGGTATTCCTATTGCCTCCATGCTTTTGTCTACTCTTCTATATGCATTTCCATGTTGTGCGCTCCATACTGTCAGCACCTCTGAAGCTCTCTAAAAACAACCCGAGGCAACCTCACTGCAGCCTGCAGGACACTCTGCCGACCACTGAGTCATCTCATTTTTGTAAGGTTCATTTATTGTTTGGATTTTCATATCTGCTTCTATATTCAATCTTTCTCTATTCAATCCAAATATACTATTTGGATTTATACCCATAAAGATAATCTAGTCTCACACAGATACGATAGTGGGAACAGAAGGATCTTACCAACCCACTGAAAGTGTCTTGAAGGTGACAGGTCCTTGGACCAAACTTTGATCCAATCACATTTAGAGATGGCCAAGGGCCATGTGTTTCAAATATGATAATTTATGCATAAGAACATTTCTTTGATGATTCATTTGGAAAATCCTCAGTGCATGCACAATTGCATTCTGCTAAGTGGATTTTAAAGAGTCCAAGCACTGACTTGTGTGTGTGTAATACTCATTTGTATGTAGATACCATGTCTCTGTTATATATCGTATTCATTCATATAATGCACACACTCTTACGCATGTATAAAAATAGCTATGTATGAATATATCATAAAGATCATCAAAACATGTTTTATCAATATAGAACTTATGCAGAGTACCTACTAAATATAACTATATACTTATCTATATTATTTATGCAATTTTAAAAATAGATACAATATAGACATAAAAACAATAAGCACCATGTAATTCTGTATTTGAATACTTTGACAGTCAAATGAATATTAAAAAGTTTTCAAAAGTTGAAACCTAAGTTGCTTTTTTTGGTGGTATCAAGGATCAAGCTCACAACCTTGCGCTTTCCAGGCAAGCACTTACTTCACTGAGCTATCTCTCCAGTCCCAAAACCTAAATTTTAGTTATAGGTAAGGAAGTAAGAATTTAAGGGTTTTTTGTTTCTTTGTTTTTTGCTACTTTGAGTCTAAATCTTGATTTCTTCTTAATTTTTTAACCATGTAACAGGGGTCTTCTGTAACACTTAATCATTCTCATAGATCAAGTAAATAAAGCTTGTCCCTCACAGAACTGACGATCTGGTGTTAGATTAATTTAGCTTTCTAAACATCTTCTCTCTGATTCTTACTCCAGTGATGGTAAAGCTTCTTTACAGCCCGGTGTGGTGTTGCACACCTATAATCCCAGCACTTGGGAGGCTAAGGCAGAAGGAAATCTGCAAGTTCAAGACCAGCCTGGACTACAAAAGTGAGCTCAAGGCCAGCCTGAACTGCATAGCAAGACCCTGTCTCAAAAAAAAAAAAAAAAAAAAGAAAAGCTTCTTTGCATAAAAATTCCATAACACATAGAAAACTGGCCTTAGCTATTTTGATGCAGATACTTCTGGAAACTTAAAATTACTTTTGTAGTTAAGGTTCTTCATGCCTCACAATTTCTAAAATTTCCTCTTTTAAAATCCTTTCTGCAACAGATTTGATGATAAAAATAGATAATATAGCACTCGTTATTAATGAACTTGTTTTGAGCATCTGTAACATATACATTGTTGTGTTACCTTGTTTCTACTTGTTTTTGCTTTTATTTTACTCTGTAAAATAAAATAAGCTAAATTAAAACAAAAATAAAAATGTTTTCCCTTTCAAAACCAAATACATAAAAAAAAAAAATTAAGTAAACGTCCTCCTCATCTGGCCACAACACAGCTCTGGTGAACAAGCAGGACCATCACCGTTATTTTATTCCTTGGGCAGGGTGATGTCCATTTGCTGGTAAAGACATCTCACCACCAAGCCCTGTCATCTGCCCAAGGCCATAAGTCTCATTTTCAAGCACTGATTTCTGCTTCTGTGAAATATGTTTTCTGTTCTGCTTGTACTTGACAGCTCTGCTTCTCCATACTGCAGAACTAGTCAAGTGCTTTTTGCTTTCTGTCTTTAGCATGTGACCTGGGAAGCAGAGCTGCCATTCCCTGCTCAAAGTTTAAGACCTTAAAGCCTGATCCTGTCTGGCCTCCAGGGAGTTTGCAGGTAACTGAGGCCTTAAGTGCCCTTCCCACATTGCTTTCAGAAACTGACAGCCCCAAAGCAAAGGGCTTGAGGGGAAATACTGACATTTTGGAAACAACCAATTGAAGAGTCAGTCCTAAAAAGAACTTAGAAGTAATTCCCAGTACAAATTTCTATGACACCTTTGAACAACCTTTCCTGTTAGTGGGTAGGAAAAAAGTATGGATTTGGTACTTTCCATCAGTGTTGCAGGACCCTCTACTAAAGAAAAACTAGATGTCCTCAAGGGGAAAATTACTGAAAACAAGACATGTGTATATCAGTGCTGGGTAAACATGCTGTACAGTGGAACTCTTGTCAAACAGAAAGAAAAAGAGAGGGACAAATAGCAAACTAAGCATACATCATTATATTAATGATAGTTTAATTAGGTCAAGTGCTCTTTTGCTTACTTTCAAGCAGAAACAATATGCACTTCAATGTTTTTGCAAAAGTATACTTTGTATGCTTTTGTTATTCTTGGTAATCAAAAAATCAGACACATTGCCACCCTTTTAAATTTTTAAAAATGCACATTTCTATGAACCATATTTCTCCTGTGCATTTATTAGAACCCATGCAACACAGAGCTTTGGATGAAATTAATGGAAGATCTTCACTTAGTATGTACAGTTCAGGCCAGCGTGTCTTCTGCCCTCCTCAAGGTGCAGATCAGACAACCACTCTCCTCAGGAGTACATCTGAAAGAAATTCTGACAGGTTTGGAGGGCTTCTCTGAAAAAAAAAAAAAAAAAATTGCAGGAAATCTCTTGGGCTTCCGCTCTGGAGATCCGTGAAGGAAAACTTTTTTATGTGTGTATGTACTCTTATGTGACTTTTAGAAATGAAAGTTAAACATTAAACTTTTGCTAAGGTCAATCAAAGGTTGGTCAGTCTTTAGCAGGATTAGTTCATATTTACAACGTCTGAAGAACAATATAGGTATAGGGTATATTTTAGAGAATAGCAGTAGTACTAAGAAGGATTTTTTTTTTTTTTTTTTTTGAGACAGGATCTCACTGTGCAATTCAGGCTGGCCTTGAGCTCATTTTTATGGCCCAGGCTAGTCTCAAAATCGCACTGATCCTCCTGCCTCAGCCTCCCAAGTACTGAGATTACAGTCGTGCACCACCATACCCGGCCGAGTATATTTTCTTAATATTAAAAATAAATACTCTTAGTGACCTGTTAACTGAGGTTCTAATTTATTACTAGTGACAAAGATTACTATTTATTGAATTTTTACTGTAATCCAGCAGTCCTTTAATTCTCGCAAGGTTAAGGTTTCATTTTTTATACATCTGAAGATATAAAATTAAAACTATCATCTTAATCCCTTCTCTTTTGTATTATCTTAGATAGCCAGTTTATAATTTATTAGGAAAATCCTAAATATGTAAATAAGGTAACAAATAAAACTACAAAGCCCAATATAAAAATGGCCAAGAGAAAAATCGGCAACAGATAAGGAGATTTGCAAATTGCATTTCCAGCTCTCCTTATATTAATTAAATCTATCTCAGACTTTGTCCTTTTAAATTGACTTTTAAGATTTTTTTTTGAATGCATATAGATACACTCTGTGCCATAGAAAATCTATATTTAATAATATGCTTTTAGTTAGCCATACTTCAGATGCTATCTAATTTATCCATTTTTCTTCAATTACCCTTTCTTGGTGATCAGTCTTTTCTTTGGTGAGCTGAGTATGGCAACTTAGAATGATTGTGAATTTCAAGACAAGCCTTTATGAGACTTGTGTTCATAAGAAAAACTGGAGGTCATTTTACTGTCCTGTCCATAGCATGTATTTTTCTGTGTACCATTTTCCATGCCTCAAATTCAGATTTACACATATGGGTGCTAAATGCATGAAATAATGAGTATTTTGCAAACTATACAATTGCTCAATCTGTGCTTTAAACGTAGCATCTAACACTTCAGTTAAAAATACTAATCAAACACTATATGCCATATGCTACCTATTGTCTTCTTGGCTACCTACACAGTATCGTGTTTATCTGCTTATATGCATTATATCTGTCACGGCTATAGTTAAGTGAGACAAATTTTATTTTAAAACCCCATTACAGAGATTAGAAAACTGAAGACAATGAAGGTGAAGATGTGAAGACAATGGAATTAGGAAGCAATTTAAGTAGAACAAAGCAATTAAGCACAGAATTCATTTTTAAAAGCCAGCAATCTTGTGCTTAGGTCAGATGCTCCTCTGCAGCTTGAAAAGCTTGAAGTCACTCTTCTGGCTTTGAATATTGAACAAGAGGATTCAGTACTGAGGTTCTGAAGAAGTCCGGTCTGAGTTAAAATATGTTGCGTTCATGATGGTAAAGAAAGGTTTACTGTGAAAGGCTGGGGCTGCTTAGGGTTTTACATGCCTTATTCCTTCTAAAATTAGTATATTTGGGCTTTAACTGGAAAATTTGAGCTTCACATTATGGGATATGCATCCCAATGAAAGCATTTCTGATTTTGCAGGTCCATACCTTTTTGTTTGTGTTTCCCTACCTGGAAAGATTATAAAATAGTCTGGCACGCAGCTTTCATAGTAAGCCGCTCCAGGAAGGCAACCTAACTTCACCCAAATCTGGGAAACATTGCACATGATAGCACTCTGTCATAAACCTTAAAAGGGTAGCTTCTGCTAGACAATATTCTCCACAAAACAACAACACTTTTCCAGAAAATAAACAGCATCCACAAAATAGATACTTTACTTTTAGCACTTTGTTCCTAACAGCAAGACTCCTTTATTCCGCAGGAAACTACTCATTTGGCAGGCCCACTATTAAAGCAAATTAAAGGACTGACATCACGTTTCGCTCTGCAATCACCATACTTATGATCCTCTCAGCACAAATTTAAATACATATATTACATATACACTTAGAAATCTCTCTTTTATGTAGATCTACAGAAATTACTATTCAGTTTCAAGAAAGGAAAGAACTACACCAATAAACAGGATTGGTAATCAAAGAGTAGAGGTCTGAATAATGGTACCAAAAAACACTTTTCATAGCACACACTGAGCAATGTGATTGGTTCAGCTTGTTTTCTAAATGAAGCAGGCAAATTTTAACTCAGAGCCACACAAGAAGAATTTCTTAGCAAATGGACTCTATGCATAGACATATAACTGAAATGTCTAGAGTGAAAACTAAGGGGCTAGGAAATAGCTCAGTGGTCTAAGTACCTTCCTGGCAAGCTCAAAGACCCAAGTTTGATCCCCTGTACCACAATCCTTGCCTCTTGTACCAGCACTGATGGGGACATATGTATAATCCCAATTCTGGGGAGGCTGAGACAAGATCACTGTGAGACTGAGATGTGTAGTAAGGCACTGTACCAAATCAATCAATCAATCAATCAATCAGTCAATCAATCTATCCATCCATCCATACATACATACATACATAATTTTAAAATCTCTTTCAAGAGCTGACTAGATAGCTCAGGGGACTAAGCACATGTTTTGGTAACCACAGGGGCCAGGGTTCAGTCCCCAGCACTGTATGCCTGTCCAGCCCCACCCTTGGGGGGCACTGAGCAAGAGATGGAGTCTGGGCATGGTGGCACATGTCTATAATTCCAGCACTAGGGAGGAAGAAAACAGGAAGAGTCATAGTCAGAGCTGTTTAAAGAGACCCTGCACATGAACACACATTCACACACACACACACACAAAGAACCCTAAAAAATCATTTTACACTGAAAATGAAAGCTCCTATGACTTAGAGTGGAATTAACTTGGATAGTATCATTCTAAAAACAAAAATCACCTTTAATCCCTCCCCTTTTTCTTATTTTCTCATTGAATAAGTTTACAGTTGAGTGAAAGGATGTTGAATATGCCAATAAAGTAAAAAATAAAAATAAAAGCCATCTCTGAAAATGGTGGAGAGAGTAGGAAATTACGCAGCAGAGAAGGGTCCGCACGCATTTCAATCACAGCTCTTCTTTTAGTCCCAGTATTAACCTCCATGATTTATGAAATTCAGCTCCTATTCTATTTAAAAGTGCAATCAAGATGGGATAAAATAAAGAATATTCACTTCACTCTCCTCTTGTCCTCGCTGAATACTTAAATAAGATATTTTGGAGCATTTAAAATGGACAATAATGACTTATGTCTGTATTAGTAAGTTTTACACCTTTTGTATATTTTGTCTTCATTAGGTCACAGTAACTTTCTAGTGGCTTCAAACAGGGGTTTTGCCATGATATATTGTAGCTTCAATAAAATCAGAGAATGTCTTCTATGTCTAATTTAAATGCATGTATTTTATGTGTGTAGTTCATGTTCCCTACAATGTATTCAATAAAACTAACCAAGCAAACATCTTTAAAAATCATCCTTTGCAAGAAAAAAAGGAAGGAAAAAAAAAAACCCAGATAAACACACATGTATAAATTCATCTCTATATATTTCTTCTATAAAAACCATTTGCATGAAGACAGAAAGGAGAATAACAAATAATTGTAATGTACACAATTAAAGCTAATTTGCTATCTTACAAGATAATATGCAGCTGATATTCTTTAATGTACTGAAAAATTACTATAGTTTCTACTATTTTAATGTATTTTTTTGGAATGTGGTATTATTCATAGCTAATTCATTTCATGTCAAATATATTTCACCTGCTCTTTACCTTACAACAGCATATAAATGAGATTTTTTAAAATCTGCATATAGAAATGCCTATAATGTCATGGATCCTATAGTCCTTTTTAGTTTAGTTTAGTTTTGTTCTAATTTATGTATTTGGTACAGGGTCTCACTACACAGCTGAGAAACAGTGATCCTCCTGTTTTCACCCTTCTTAGTGCTCGGATTACAGGCATGTGCCGCCATGCCCAGATTTGATTGCCTGGGGACAGGGCCAGTGTAGCAAGTAATGCCAGGGATAGAACCTGATCCCTGCTATCCCTGTGCTTGCCTGACCAAGCAATTAGTCTGCTGAGCTATCTTGCTGGCCCTTCCTCTTGATTTTTAAGATTTGGCTGAAAGAAAATTGATTATTGAGTTGTGTCATAAGCCACCATAGAAATAAAGTACTTTTCAATTTTGTACATCTTATACTAATGATCTGTACATATCCTAAGATAATTTAATAAACATCCATAGCTACTATGCAATGCCATACGAGGAATTTGACTGCTCTTGAAAACAAGGGAACATTAGATTTGAAATTTACAGAGAGGGAAAACTAAGATATTCAGATTTCTAAGGGACAGCAATGTCTTGTGAACATGAAAAAAAAAGTTCTCTGTTCTTCTCATAACAACCAAGTGGCTATTTAATGCATTTTATTCCTGTGTAACAAATGAATGCCAAGCTTAGTGGCTCGATGACATAATGATTTATTATTTTCCCATCATCCTTGGGTGTGGTGGGCATTCTGCCTGGTGGACACTGTGATGATCTCACCCAGATACTCTTATACCTGAAGACACCAGGAAGGTGTTTGTAGAGCTATAGGGTCTAACTCCGTCCCGTTTACGTGTTCAGGGCCTCTCCTCTCCACATGGTCTCTCATTCCTTGAGACTCTAGGAGAGTTGTTGAGAACTGCCTCAGCTGAGGAACCTCACAAGGCCTCCGAGGGAGAATCTCTGCAATGTAGCATGCCACATGTTCTTAGCCAGAACGTGTCACAATTCCCAGGAAGATTCAAGGTGTGAGAAAGCAAACAGCCTCCCATGGTAGAAGGAGCAATGACTCAGCAGTTCATCCATGCCCAATCTTTTTTCTCTTATTCTGTCTCATTTTTGCTGTTTAATTTTATTTGTATATTATGATAAAAGATTGACTTTAGTGTACTGCAAGAGATGGTCAACTTTTACATAAAAGGTTACAGAAAAAAATATTTGCAGTTTTAAGGATCCCTGAAGTCCCTGTCCTAACTATTTAAGTAATTGTGTAATTATGAAAGTCATATCACTATAAACTTTCAGTTATTAAAACAGCAGCTGGATATGGCCACAGGTAGTATGTTGAAATCTGGTGTCATATATTGAACAATACATTGCAAAGAAAAAAAAAAAAATCCTGGTTTTAGTAACTCAGAATGTGATCTAACCTGTAATTCCAGCACTGAAGAGGCAGAGGCAGGTCGACCATTGAAAATCTGAGACCAGTCTGGGCTGCAAAGTGAGCTCAAGGCCCACCTGACTGTACAGCACCCTTTCCTCCCTGCAAAAAAGGGCCTACCACGTAGCTCAGCAGATTAAAGCACCTGCTTAGGCTGACTCAGGGACCAGGATTCGATTCCCAGCATCCCATGTCAGTCACACCCCTGGGATCATGCTGAGACAGTGATTGAGACTGGGGGTGGTGGTGCCTGCCTGCAATCCCAGCTTGGGAGGCTGAAAATAGGAGAATCACTACAAGTTTGATCTGCGCAATGAGACCCACTAGACTAAATACATTAAAAAAAAAAAGTGACCTGATTTATCAACAGAGAGTTTTAATACACTTAGTTCAAATGAGGCCATGTTGAAATAAATCAGGTTTATTATTGAATGTCACCAGTGCCATTCTGGGAAGATGGTCATGAAACAAAGTGACGAAGGGGATGGGTGGGTGGAAGAAGCTGGAATAGGGCAGCAGCTGCACAAAGAATGCCGAAGGCAGTGAGCAAACTATCTGCAGCTAGAAAGAAGAGAGGCGGGATCCCCCTAAACAAGACAGAGAATGGGCTGGCTACCATTTTTACATCAGACTTCCGGCCTCTGAGATTTGAGGACAATAGATTCTGCTGTTTTCAAACACAGAAGCAAGAGTAGGACCTTAAATCTAATCTTGTATATAATGTTAATGAAGTACAAAATTTTAAGATATTTATTGTCTGTGCCTTTATTATAGAACAAGAACATTTGTCACACAAGGAAAACATCCTGCAGCTGAGGTACACCCTCAGATCTCCTGATTGATTTTGTTTTTTTTTTTTTTTTTTTTTTTTTTTTTTTTTTTTTTTTTTTTTTTTTTTTTTTTTTTTTTTTTTTTTTTTT
>PVJA010027722.1:0-28297 GCA_004027025.1 Myocastor coypus | reverse complement strand
CTGTATGGTGTCAAGCTGAGCAACAGTGAGTATGTCCATCCTCATTAGGTATTCAGCAACTGGGGAAACTGATAAGTTTCAGCCCAACTATAAATCACTAAATTATTTTTTTTTTTCTTATCTTTTTGAGAGTGGGTCTTGCTATGCAGTTCAGGCTGGCCTTGAGCTCACTTTTGTAGCCCAGGCTGGTCTCGAACTCACACCAATCCTCCTGCCTCAGCCTCCCGAGTGCTGGGATTACAGGCGTGAGCCACCACACCCGGCTAAATCACTCAATTATTATAGTAGTCACCTAACATGGCTGAAGCCCAAAACCAACAGCTTATCTTCTCAGAGACCACTTTTTCTTCTACTCCCACCCCAGTCTGGGATACAACTTCCTTTCATCTTTCCCATGCCACAAGGGAGACCCATCAGCTCCTCTGATGTCCCTAAACCTGCCCCTCAAACTCTACTCTAGCAAAAATTCATATAACCTCAACAACCCTTTGACACAGGTCAGAGGATCCCCCCCATCTCCCTGCAATTGACTCTCTCTGTATCCTCCTCAATGGCAATAAATGCCTTTCCCTCCCTCCCTTTTCTTCTGCTTGTCTGCTGTGCCGCAAAAAAATAAATATTTATTTATTTATAACTGGAGAGAAGCACAATTCCAGAAATCTCCTTCCCAGGTGCTTTAACCATCTGGAGCTCCTACTACCTGAGCTCCAGAGACTGTGTCAGTTCTGGCAACCCCAAAAGCAATGTCAGCTCTGGTTTCGCTGTCACCAGCAGACCCTGTGGCTTGTTCAACGGCACTAGACTCCTCTGCACTGGCAGAGGTCCTCTCCACTCCACTGCTGTGGGGTGCAGCCTGATCACAAGTGCCTCAAGGCTGCCTCCACGCTGCAGCTGAAGCAGCCTGGGTGTCGAAGCCTGCATCTCTGGGTGGCATGCAGGCTCCCATCGCTGGCCTCCAGCTACCTGTGCTCTGTCATGCTACAAACATGTCCATTTCCCCAATAGGGCTGTTATTTTATCTTCTCTACAGCTAAGTTAGCTAGCAAATCTGTCCATATTTGGCACCGACTAGTCTTCCGTGGTCCCTTAGCCTGTCCATGGTCGTGATGGTGGTGGTGGTGGGTAGGCGCTGGCCCCGCATAGCCAAAGCCACCTGCATTTTTTTTTTTTTTTTTTTTTACTTGTTTCACTAGTTTCACAATTCCTGGCCTACGCGTTGGAGGACCTGTATAAGGTCCTCTACCTCCACCTACTGGCAAATAGCAGGTTTTGCATGCCATATCAGAACTGGAGTCCTGTGCTCCATCCACCGCAAGGAATAGACTCCAGGCGCTGCTAGTGGGATGTGCCTCCATCGCAGCCCTCCTATCTGCTGCTGGGTCAGCTCCGGTGGGAGCAGTCTGTCCTGGGGCATTGGCCCAGTATTGGCAGCAGTGCTGGGAGAGTTGCTGTAGTACTTGCGGTCACTGCACTCCTGCACACTCTGTAGTATATACTGCTGGTTGCCACTGACCTTGTCAGCCATGGACATGGGTGGGAGTGGGTGGGAGTGGGGCCTACAGTGGGCCTCTGACCAACAAGGTCATGGGGTAGAGCAGGACTGCCACTGCCTGGCAGCTCAGGTTTCTGGTCGGCAGGAAGCCAGGAAATTGATCAAGTTCGCGTAGGTGGCATTGGGCATCAGTGCCTAAAGCAAACAAGCTTCCCCAGTGCTGAGAATAACATCCTGTCTGGTTCAGGCCAGCTATTAGTCGCTAGTCCACCTTGTGTCATGTGATACAAACGTTGCATAAGTATAAATAACCCATCATTTTGTTGTGAAAGAAGTTAGTATTGCCAATCAGGCAGGCCAGCGACCAACTAGCCCAGCTTTTTTTCCTCTTGTCTTCTCTTTTTTATTGCTGTAACCCTATCTCCCTGAGTAGAAGTTTGCAGTAAGACCAATGGATACCTACAGGCAACACCTGTGGGTTCCTTCTTGAGCTTCCATTTTTTGTTCTTCTTGGATTTCTCCTGGGTATAGCCCTTTTCATCATAACATTTCCCTTTTGTCATATTTGGAAGTTCTAATATTGATATGGGGAAAGAAACTCCTAACCTGAAAGATATCTGGGATGAGTTTATGTTCTTTAAAACTGAAAAATCAGCTTTAGGAGCAAACAGGGGTGAAAAGCAGAATACACTTATTGGGGGTAAAAAAAAAAAAAACCGAGGGTTCGATTTCCCCAGGCCTGCCATGCCGGACTCGACCCTGGGGTGCAATGAGATGGCAATTGAAACTGGGTCTGATGGTGTGAACCTGTGATCCCAGTTCTCTGGAGGCTGTAAACAGGTGGGTCACTACAAGTCTGATCTAGTAGTGAGAACCTGAACACCCTGTAGACCCTTCCCACCCCCCAAAAAATACAAAAAAAAAAAAAAAAAAGAAAGAAATCTCCTGTCTGAGAGAGGGACAGAAGGGGACCCCAGTGGTTTGCCAAGGAATCTGTCTTTTCTAGGGATTTTTATAGAGCACAACCATTTGCTCTATAAAACCCCAACCCAGGTGTCTCTCAGTGGGTCTCTGACAAAAATGATCCACAGGGTGCAAAGCCATCCCAGCTTTTTTCCATAAGCATGCTGGTCCCAGAATCCACTCTAATTAAAGTACATGTATGAGCTACATCCATACATGTGAAGATTTAAGGAAGTTCAAAGGGGGAAAAGGACACTGGAGGTCAGCCCAGCACATGTAGCAAGCATATGAAGACACAGACACATGCAAGGTGGATCTAAGGTGAAAAATATGGCAACTCACACATAACCGAAAATATGTTCAACCAATAAGATCACAGGTACAATTGCTCTGGTAAAATTGATTCAATCCAGGACCAAATGGGAAAGCATGTCGGGTAGCGAGCGGACATGAATATAGAACAGGGGCTTGTTCTGTAGGGGACTGGATTAGTGACTCTTGCTGGCTTCCTCAAGGTCGTTATCAGTCCCAGATGCTTACCTTTAAGGAGATAAGCATTTGTTCAATCTTCTCTCTTGAGGTCTAGCCCACAGTGGGAATGTCTGTCTCTAGACAGTTTCAAGGATTTGTCTTCCCTGTTATCAGCTTCAAGAGCCTGGCCCTGTCTGACTGCCTATAATATTTCTATCTAATTTAGCTGTAATAGGGTTTACTGGCAGCAATGGTGGTAGCAGTGCAGCAGAGAGGCAGAAATAAGGGAAAAAGGAGCCTTTATTAACTCTGAAGACATGGAGAAGATCAAGGGCAGATCCTTTGACCTAAGACAGCGAGGAAGAGACTTTATGGACTTTTGCTAGGGGGGCGTTTGCAGGAAGCTGATTGGACACACAAGGAGCTAATTGGAGACTCTCTGCCTGCACAAGACAGGTAAAAGGAAGTTGTATCCTGGGCTGGAGTGGGGAAGAAGGAGGCAGTGGTCGCTGGGAAGATAAGCTGTTGTTTGGAGGATTTAGCCATGCTGAATCAGAGCCATGATAATTTAGCTGTTTGTACTAGGACCAGAACCTATCAAGCTGCCCACAACAGTATCATCCCTGTATCAGGAGGAACAGGAAAGTAAAAGGCATAGCACACACACACACACACACACACAGATAAACCAGGCTTTCAGATTTTAAAAGCTGGGAACCCCAGCCCAGGTGCCTTTCAGTGGGTCTCTGGGTCAGATTACCAGAAATGGTGCACGGGGTACCAAGTCATCCCAGGTTTTTTCCATAAGCATGCTGATCCCAGAATCCACTCTAATTAAAGTACATGTATAAGATGCATCCATATATGTGAACATGTAAGGAAGTTCAAATGGGGAAAAGGACGCTGAAGGTCAGCCCAGCACATCTAACAAGCATATACTCTGGCCTGGAGCCTCAGAGATTTCCTAGCTGTCTTATTTTCATTTTCTGCCTCTCTCACAAGTGCTGTAGGCAGCTAAATTATGTAGAAATATTACAGGCAGTCAGACAGGGCTGGGCCCTCAAGGAGACAATATGGAAGATAAGTGACTTTGCAACTTTGGAAAAGACAGACACTCCTGCTCTGAGCCAGACCTCAAAACAAGAGTAAACAAATACAGCTACATACTTCCCTGAGATGGACATCCGGGAATGATATCCTAAATAGGCATCAATTACCCTGAAAGAGCCAGAGTCACTAACCCAACCTCCCATCCCCACCCCCCAGTATTCATGCCCACTTGCTGCATGACTCACTTCCTCATTTGGTCCAGGATTTAATCAGTTTTTAACCTCAGCAAGGACCAGCCAGATAGCTCAGCAGATTAAAGTGCCTGCTTAGGCAGACACAGGGACCAGGTTTTGATCCTCTACTTGCTGTGCTGGTCCTGCCCTCACGGTGTGCTGAAAGGGAAAATGAAACTAGGTGTGGTGTGTGTGTGTCTATCGGTAATTCCAGCTTTCAGGAGCCTGAAAAACTGGAAGGATCACTACAGAGTCCAATCTGTGTAGGTAGACCCTGTACTAAGTGCATTATTATTATTATTATTATTATTATTATTATTATTATTATTATTATTTTAACTTCAAGCAATGGTGCTTGTAATCTAATTGACCATAGTTTTGTCCCATCTCCCAGTGGTTCTCAACCTTTCTAATGCCGTGACCCTACAATACAGTTCCTCATGTTGCGGTGACACCAAACGAAAAAATAATTTTGGTGGCTACTTCAAAACTGTAATTTTGCTACAGTTATAATTGGAATGGCTTTAGGCGACCCCTGTGCTTTGGTCCTTCCATCCCCACCGGGGTCGTGACCCACAGGTTGAGAACCGCTGAAAAGCTTCCATGCTCTCAAACTTAGACCTGCATCACTGCATGGTTTTATTCTATAAAAATCCCTGGAAGAGACAGCTTCCTGGGGGAACCTATCCTTTCTGTCTCTCTCTCGGACAGGAGCTTTTTTCTCCCAATAAATAATTTCCATTTGTTTCTGAAATTCGTTCTTCAATTTTAGAGAACAAAAACTTGTCCCAGGTACCTTTCAGGTTGTTTCATTCCCCTATATCACAAAGAAAGGAGGAAATGCCCTGCAATGTTGCCCAGCTTCCTGAGAGTGGAGGACACATGGTCTCCCTGCCCCAATTGTGCTACTTGTAATGGATCAACTGAATTTTGAGCTGTAACTATGGAAAACTATTAGGTTCCCTTATACTTCCTGTTACCTACTCTAAGGAGTGTGTTCTCACCCTCTTTTCAAGGCTGATTTAGTAAGGAGTAACTGAGTAACTGTTTCCCTCCACTCCCTAACCTAAATCCTATAAACATAGTTAGCTTAAGATGTATCTTGTAAAAACACAGCCAAGTTGGGCATGTCCTAAAATGTGAAAGACCCCTTAGTCATGTGACTTTCCTTTTAAAAGCTTCTTGCTTCCTGGACTAGGGGTGGATCAGTCTTCTCTTGTACGTGAAATGATTGGCAGCCCTGAGCTCAGTAATAAAGGCTTATTTTATTTATTTTATATATATATATATATTTTTTTTTTTGAGACAGGGTCTCGCTATGCAGTTGAGGCTGGCCTTGAGCTCACTTTTGTAGCTCAGGCTGGTCTCGAACTCGCACCGATCCTCCTGCCTCATTCTCTCGAGTGCTAGGATTACAGGCGTGAGCCACCATGCCCGGCATAATAAAGGCTTGTTTTAAATTCTCATTGTGGACTCTGGTCTGGCTTCTGTTTGAGAACCTATAACACTACTTATACTAATGAAGTTAGCAAATGCCAAAAAAGCAAAACAAAACTTACCATAATTGAGATATGTCACAAGGACACAGGAGCAACATGAATGTACTTAATATAGAGGGAGCTGGCAAGTGGGTATTAAATGTACTGCAAAGATCTCTGCCAGGGTGACAGTAGCAAATGTTAGGAAGAAAGACCAAGCAGGGGAAGGGGATGTGAAGATAGTGCTGGCACACATGTGCACAGGTAGTCTCTCTGAAGGAAGCTGGTAGGTTTTTCCAGCGTGGTGGAGGAACAGAAGTAAAAGAAAGGAAGGAGGGGGCCTGATTGCCGTTGAGGCGGCCATGGAGAGGATCTGAGGGAGATGTGCGGGGCGATCCTCTTGATACAGCGGAATGAAACTCCCAGCCTGAAAAGATACCTGGGATGAGTTTGTGTTCTCTAAAACCAAAGAATGAATTATAGGAGCAACAAAGGTTAAGAGCAAAAAAAAAAAAAAAAAAAAAAAAAAAAAAAAAAAAAAAAAAAAAAAAAAAAAAAAAAAAAAAAAAAAAAAAAAATATATATATATATATATATATATATATATATATATATATATATTTTGGGGGAAAGTAAGCTCCTATCTGAGAGGACAGAAGTGGGATCAGAGTGGGTTGCCCTGGAATCTGCTGTTTCTAGGGATTTTTATAGATCAAAACTGTTTGGTGTGGTGTGTCTAAGATGAAAACATTGAAACTGCACATAAGGTGGGACAAAATTACGGTCAACCCATAAGACTACAAGTACAAATAAGTTGACTAAACCAAGATCAAATGGATAAGTGAATCATGTAGCAAACAAGCATGAACATGGAACAGGGGCTAGTGACTGGCTCTTTTAGGGTGATTCATATCTATTTAGAATATCAAGCCCTGATGCTCAACCCTAGGGAGGTATGTGGCTGCATTTGTTTACTTGTTTTCTCTTTGATCTGGCCCACAGCAGGGAGTGTATCTCTTCTAAAGTTAGAAGTTCCCTTTGTCCTCCACATTGTCTCCTTGAGGGCCCAGAGCTGTCTGACTGCTTATATTTCTATTTTATTGCCCATAATACTCTGACCTAAGACTGTGGAAGTATGAGATTTTATGAATTTTTGCTAGGAGTTTGAAGGGCAGGTTCAGTGACACCTAAGGAGCCACTTGGTGTCTCCCTTATGGTGTGGGAAAGGTGAAAGGAAACTATATTCAGGATTAGGAATGGGGGTAAAGGAGGTGGTGGTCTCTGGGAAGATAAGTGTTGCTTTTGGGATTCAGCCATGTTGAATCAGGGCCATGGTAATTTAACAATTTGTATGCAGGCCAGAACTTATCAGAAGTGAATTCACAAAGGAAATTGGGAAGTGAAGGAAATACTTTGTTCTAAAGGAAACCAAATTCAGGGCCTCATGGCTGGAGGCAGATGTTACACTGCCAAGCTACAGCTCTGTCTGAGTTATGTATTGAAAAAATCAATTTTTAGGAACAGAGATTTAGCTCAGTGGCACAAGGGCCTGAAAAATCACTTTTGTGATTTTGTAGAGAAGATAAAAGATCTTGTAAGCAGCACAGATGGTGATTGGGAGAATATAGCTGGATTTAGCTCTCTAGAGCAATAAAGAATGAAGCCAACGAAACAGCAAACACAATGGATAAATGTGTGTTTATTAGCAAGAATAAAAAAGAAAAAGCTCTCCACTAGTTTGAGAGGGATGGTTTATAGTTGCACACCATAGATGTTGAAATCATTCGGGTTTTATAAAGTTTTTGGGACATGTGCATGTGACAGAAAGCATGGATGCTCCAGGTTGTAGATGGGTCTTTGAGGTCTGAAAAGCAAGTATTTTATTTCCTTTAAGGTCTCCTGTTTGAGGACCTATTTTTTTTTTTTTTTTGTCTCTTGCATTTTATTAGGCCCAGATAGTCCATTTTGATGTGCTAACTCAAGCACTTTAAGTCTTTTTCAGCTATTTAGGACCAGTGCCCTATCCATCAAACAGTCCCCACTCTTTCCTGGTTTCTAGAAGACAACATGCAGGAACTCAAGGACTGTAGCCAGGAGCAGCAACTGTCCTAGACGGATGCATCACTGGAGCCTCAACTGCATAACTGCAGTAAAGGAGATCTAAAGGCAAGTCTTGTGTATTGTCCTCTTCTCTCCCCTCCCTTTCCTGCAAAATGAAACTGTAAAAGTTAGGTTTGATCTCTGTGCCAGCCCACCCCTAGGGCGTGCTGAGGTGGTGATTGAGACTAGGCGTGGTGACCTGCACCTGTAATCCCAGATCTTGCCGGGCTGAACACAGGTGGATCACTATAAGTCTGATCTACGTAGTGAGACCCTGTAGACCTTGTAGACTGTTTATTAAAATACAAAAACCAAACAACAAAAAGCTATAAAAGTTATATATATATTTTTTTCTTTAGAGACATGTTCTCCAAACATCCAAACGCCAAGGAAGTAAGCTGCTACCTCCTCTCTGGTGTCCATGAATGGACAGAACATTCAGAGGTCACCCAGGAGGTTAAAGGCTAGGCTCTTTTCCCTGGGGTGTGGATGAAGCCCAAGTCTCCTGTGTGCGTTCAGGAAGTAGCAAGTGGGAGGGACCTGGTGGCAGGGAAAACCACCAGCATCTCTCCTGAACTCCTTGTGCTCAGTTTCTTATTTTATCATACCACAAATAAGCAACACAAAAATGTCACATTCATCCAAACGACTAATTTATCAAGCTGTCTGTAGAGGTGTTCCCAGTCAAATGAAAAAATTACACGGAATCTAATGATATAGTTTGTCTTTATTTTTAGTTTTCTGAAACTGGGTCTTGCTATGCTTCCAGGCTGGTCTTGGACTTGTGTGCTTAAGCAATTCTTTTGCCTGGAGGGAAGTTATAGGTTGGATCTCAAATGTCCTCCAAAACTCATTTGCTAAACTCTTGGTCACCAGCGGATGGCATTTGGTGGAAATATTTGCCTCATGAGGCCTCTGACTTTATCAAATAGATGCATTCCCCATTTCTCCATAATTTGAGAGGTGATATTGGAAGGAGCTCATGAGGCCACAGCCTTGGGGTCCATGAGGAGAGTGGCTCTCCTCTGTGCACCCTCTGCTATGATGTTTCTGCCCTGCCTCAGGCTTAACAGCAATGGAGTTAACTGGCCATGGACTGAGCTCTCTGAAACTATGACCCACAAATACATCTTTCTCCTCTGAGTTCTCTCTCTCAGGAGGTCTCTCAGGGGACCTCCTAGTTATTGACCTAAAACTAGCCTGGTTTGAGGTGTATCTGCTGACGTTTGCAAAGCTGAGCTGAATATTAGCAGTGGCTTGGTTATGGAACTGCAGCATTAGTCCCTCCATTCTGGTTTGATCTGTTATCCTTGGCAGGAGCCTTGATCTGTACCCATGGCATCCTCTGTGTTTTACTCACTTATTCTCTTTCTTGTGTTCATCTTATCTAAAGGTTACTCCCCTAGCTGACTCAAGGATTTCTTTCCTGTCATTGCCACCATCTTCTGATCTATGTTTTCTTTTTTTTTTTTTTTTTTTTTTTTTTTTTTTTTTTTTTTTTTTGGTGAGACCAGGGTTTAAACTCACATCCTTGCACTTGCCAGGCCGGCACTTGTGCCACGGAGCTATCTCCGCAGCCCCTGTATGTTTTCTTAATAGTGAACCACAAAAAAGAAATGTAACTTCTTCCTGTTACCATTTACTAGTGATAATCAGACCTTTAATCTTATGCACTTTATTACTCGCCCTTAGGCCTCAGTGATCCCTTTGCTGCCACCTCCAAAGGTGGATTTTCATCTTGCTCAACCTCACAGTACCAAGTGATGCATTGAGGCACTTTCTTCTCTTCTGAAACATTTTCTCCACCTAGCCTTTGAGGCTCCCCTCTTCTGGTTCCTCTTCATCTCCATTCTCCTAAGTTTCTTTTGCTAGTGGTTTCCTTATCTCTACAGTGTCACATGATTACCCTTTGACTCTCTTGTTGGAATTATGCAATTAATGTCCTCAGTCAGGAACTATTAGTGATTTTAAGCCACAGTTATGACTGTGGCTTAAAAAATCAATTGAGTTGGAGGCAATATATATATATATATATATATATATATATATAAGCTTATATATATATATATATATATATATTTTTTTTTTTTCATTATGGTTGGCTCAGCCTGCCCTTGGGGTGGAGCTGGCACAGCATGCAGTGCTGGGGATTGAATCACAGTCCCTGTGGATGCCTAAGCTTTCCTAAGCAGGTGCTGTAGACCACTGAACCATCTTGCTGGCCGGGAGCAAAAATTTTAAAGAAATAAATGAGAAAAAAAAATCCTATATAGGAAGGATAAATTTGCTTCTGGGAACTTATAATTATATATATGTATTTGTTCAGTATGTAAAATGTATATTGTATCTTAGGTTAAAGTCTGTGTGGTCTCATTTTATCTTGGGGTTTAAATATCACTGACATAACATTATTATTGTTATTATTATTTTATTTATTTATTTTGAGACCAGGGTTTGAACTCAGGACCTGTACTTGCCAGGCAGGTGCTTAAGCCACTCAGCTGTATCCCTGCCCTGATGTAACTTATATTTGCACATTTCTACCTAAAATTCCAGTTAAAATTCCTAAATCTGCTAGGCACCAGATGTAGCACCATCTACATCTCTATTACTGCAAATTTAACATGCCCCAAATAAATTTCTTGAATCTGTCCCCCAGACCTGACTAGCTTAGTATGGCATCCTTGTTTAGGCTGTATAGGCCCCAAACTTTGGATTCAACTTTTAACTGTGTTTTTTCACATTTAGAGCTAATCTGAAAATCCCATTGGTTCTGTCTTTGAAGTATACCAAAAATGATTTTGCATAAGAGGGCCAGAAAAAAGAATAAATAAAAAGACAATGAAGACATACCTTCATAGTTATTGATTAAAGGGTTAGACATTAGGCTACACTGTGACTTGCATAGGTGTTCACTAAAAGTCTACCTGTCAAAGGTTTGCACTGTTGGGAGATGTGGAACCTCTGAGAGGCGAAGACTTTAGGAATTCTCTAGGTCCCTAAAGGGTACTCCGGAAGAGGGCTGGGACTCCTCCCTTCACTCTTAGGTTTGTGTACAAATGGTTTCACTGTGCTGGGCATGGTGACACACACTTGTAATCTCAGCACTTGGGAGGCTGAGGCTAAAGGATCAGTGTGAGTTCGAGACCAGCATGGGCTACAAAAGTGAGCTCAAGGCCAGCCTGAACTGAATAGCAAGACCCTGTCTCGCAAAGACAAAAAAAAAAAAAAAAGAAAGAAAGAAAGAAAGAAAGAATGAAAAAGAAAAGAAAAAAGAAAAGGAAGAAATGGTTTCTCTGTGCCACATATCCCAATGCACAGCCTCATCAGAGGTCCAATGCTCCCCCCTATAATGAACCAAATAAAGCTTTCCTTTGGATACATTAATTATCTTAGTCTTTTGTTTCAGTGACAAAAGCCTGACTCTACCACATCAAGGCTGCACAATGCCTTAGAAGGTTATTAATCATCTTTTCCTTTGGAAATTTTCCATGATTACATGCATTAGCTTAGTGGGAATACTGCTCATTGTGTTAAATGAGGTGCCATTAAAGACTTGCATACATTTACCATACACAGCAAAGCATTTTGTTTACAGTGAAACACGAACTAAAAAACTAGAGCACGCTTTATACATTTAACTATTGGTGGAGAGTTGGGTGTGACAGTCCCAGCTAACACTGGTTGCTTGGTTAAAGCCTGATTTCTGGAGTAATATCTAGTGTCCCAGATGCACTAGGAAAGGATGGACATTTTCTCTATGTGGCAAAGGCTATGGAAAGACAGCATATAAGAGCCTTCAATAGCACAAGTAGGAAAGCTGTGGAATACTGTCTTGTCACCAAGCAAGCACTCCTCCTGGAGTGAGCACCTGACCTCTTCTGCCCTTCCTGCCAACCTTGTTTTCAAAGTGCACAGGCTTTTCCCCATTTGTACTTTGTTCCCTTGCTAACAACTATTTCCTCAACTATGGCCTAGGTCGTGCACATCTGAACCCAGGAATTGGTGCACTAGATTGGCAGTCCCTTTTCCTCTGGACTCAACTCCTACACCAACACCTACTTGCCAAAGGCTGAAAGTTGAACATTAACTGCACACTGTGTGTGCTGGGAACTTTAAAGCACTATGCAGACATTGTCTCTGTAAGGCCTGATTCAGACACAACTCTCCCAATACATAACCTATCTGCCAGCGGAGTCATTACTCTAAGCTCAGCACCAGCGTTCTCAGAAAACACCAAAAGTTGTAAAAGAGATAAGATAGGACAGGGGATCTTTCAAACACCCAGTTAAAGACACCTAAGCATTCACACTGGACACCTGAAAGACTTTGCCCATGGAAGCACAAAGCATCCAAAGAACTTTGACCACTGAGATTTTCAAAGATCTTCCTGCCTAATGCCCCTTGCCTTCTTTCAAGCCCTACTAAGGGCCTGCTTCTCCTTGGCCTTTTTGCTTTCTGTCTCCCACATGCCACATTGCCTTTACACAAGCCTGGTGGTCTTAGTTAGTCTCTGCCTCATGCCACTCCTTAAAACCTCATTTCATCTCACCACTATTAAGAATTTATAACTAGATCTCCCCCAAGTCTACAGTGTGTATGGGGTGGACAAGCGCTTGTGGAAGGTGACAGGATTGTGCTGTTTTATAGTTGACCTGCTGTTAGAAGGCAAGGTTTGGTAGACTTAGGCAGGTCACAGGGGACATGGCCTGGAAAGGCTTTTCTTCTCTTCTGGCTCTTCTCTTTCTCTCTCTGCTTTCTCAACTCCATGCTATGAGCAGCTACTCCTCTTGACTATGCCATCCTCCCTTGTTAAACTATAGCCAAAATACACTTCTCCTCCTTTAAGCTGTGGATTTTGAGTACTGTGTCTCAGGGCTCAGGAAAGTGACTAAGGCAATCACTCTGTTCAGTACATAGCACCTTCCTTTTAGATAGGTGAATAGAGGACTAGAGATGCCCGGGAGTTGATTAGGTAGTAATGGTAGAACTGAGTGCTGTGCCTATGTAAGCAATGCCCTTGAGCCCTTCAGTAGGACTGACAGATGCTTCTGGAACTAGGGAAGCTCTGCCACTTCCTGGGGAAAGACGGCAGGACTCCACACCCATCCATTGGCAAATCAGACCTTGGCCATGAGGTATGGGTTAGGTACATATTATACTTGAAAGACAACTGCTCCTGCCTCCGAGGCACCGGGCTGCAAGAGCAGTAGGAAGGGTTCTTCAGGGTGTGGCAACTGGTCTTGTAACTACTGGAGAAAATTCATCATCACACTTTCTGAGTGTGTCACAGGAATGCCTTTTCTGTACTGATCTGGAGGATATTTTGAATTCACTGCTCTAATCCCAACAGTTTGTTGTTCACTCAGTCAAGAATGCAGAGTGTGCAGAATTGTCCAGAGGAACCTGTTAAGCCCCATAACAGGTCACTTCTAGATGACAAAACGGTTCTAAAATATTTGTAGGGATTTGTTTTACATTCAGTCATCAACTTGCTAAGAGATGATGTAGGTATTTTGTCTTTTACACAATTCCCAAGGCTATGATGAGAGAAAACTGTGGTTAACACTCCTATGAAGTTTCGTCTAGAACTACTGGTGCTGGTAGAAACAGTCATTAAAGCAAATGAAGAGCGGTACAATCCGGAAAGCTTGACGGACAGAAGCTGAAATCAAGGGCATATCTGGACTTCAGCGTATTTATATATTGAAAGATTACGCTCTACGAAGAGTAAACAAACTGAAAAATACACTATAAGACTGATACATCTCCTAAGCACCCTTTTTCCAGCTGGCAGCGGTAAGCGGTAAACACCAGCACACCTGCCCCTCTGGGGCTCCCCGCGGGGTCCCTAGCACCTGGCACAGAGGTTGCGTTCCCGCCCGCTCTCGCGGAGCTTTCAGCTCGTCGCCTCGCAACGCCTTGTAGGCCCCGCCCACGTGGCACGTGATGCTCACGTCACGTGACGGGCCAGCGAGTTGGGCTTCGGCAGGGCAGTGTCTGCTGGCGGCGAGCCCTTGGGTTCCTGGGCGGCTCTCTGGCTGCGGGCTGGGCGCCCTCCCGAGGCCACTCTTGCGGCTGGGCCGCGTCCTCACACCCCGCCGCGGCCCCGGCCAGCCCTGCGCCGTCACTTGAGAGCTGTGGCTCGGACTTGCGGCCTGCGACAGGTGGCCGGCGGGGTGGGAGGGTGGTGACCCGCGTGGGCCGGGCCCAGCTGGGGTGCGGGGCGCGAGCGTGGCTGGGAGGGGGTGTGGCCCAGCCTGACCCCGGGCGGCCTCAGGCTGTTCCGTGGCCCTTTCCTTGCCTTCCGGGACTCAAGTCTCTAGAGAGCTGCGGACGCCGGCGCTGCGGGGCCAAGAGGAGGTGGGCACATTGTCTTTTGATAGGTCACTTGGGTTTATTTTTAAATCTTTACCTGAAACGTTTTGGGTGAGTTTATTAAAGGGAAATTTACTATGACTTATTTGTTTTCATGTTTTCTTAATGCAGCGAAAACCCGTAATATAGACCTGTGTTGGAAAAGCTCAGTTTGCAGAAAAGATGAAAGCGAAACCTTTTTGTGACTCTCCCCCTCCAGTGGCCAAAGGTTCTGAGGCTGCCTTTTTTGGGTGTGTATTAGTTGCCCGGAATCTTAAGATGAATCTCTGAATGTGTGGTGGTTTTGTTTTTCTTCAGAATTTGATCATATGTCATGCAGTTAGGCAATTAATATGTACTGGGAAAAGGCCCCAAGATTTCCCATAAAGACTCTTCCCACCCTTTCTTGTACTGCAGAAGAAGTGGATGTGTTTTTTATACAGCAAGATCTCAACCCGTTGCTGCTTTCCTTGTTCAGGCACGGACTGGGACCAGTAGACTTATTCTGAGGCTAGGAGAATGGATTAGGATAGATCCCGTGAAAAACATGAACACTGGAAGAGGATATGAATAAGATGTTACATTCATGGACTGATGTGAGCATGCTCATTTACTAAATTGTAAAACCCTAGAGAAAGACTAATTTGGATTTATGGGAGCCCTGGATTTCAGGGAAAATGTCTCTTTCATATAGTAATTGAACATATAGTAGTAGGTAATGGTGTGCAGGCATAAAAAACTGCCAAGCCTTTTTAAAAGGAGCAATGCCTTTTCCAACTTGTTGTCTCGGGATGCTAGAGTTGATCAAAGATTCTCTGGAAGTTGAAGTTTCATGTTAAGATTTGGAAATTTTAACACTGAATTTTTTTCAGTGTGTCTGTTGAGTGTTTCTGTGACTGAGCTGGGTGGAAGCTCAGGCTGTGAAGTAGTAGAGTAGGTGTTTTCCTTCTCAGGGAAATGCATCTCTTTGCTCTTCTGTTTAACTTTAGGCAAGCCACATACTTTCTCTGGGTCTCAGTTTCTGATACAAAGTGTTGAAGTTGGATTGGTTGCTGCTCTGTATTTTGGCTGTGGGTAGGGTTGCCAGATAAAATATGGGATGTTCAGATGAATATGAGTTTTAGATAATCATTGAGTATGTTTTAATATAAATGTATAAATGTTAAATATTATTTGTCATTTATCCAGAAAGCAAATTTAACTGGGTTTGTTTTTAAAAAAAATTTTTTTTTTTTGACTGGGTGTGGTGGTGCATATCTGTAATCCCAGCACTTGGGAGGCTGAGGCTCTTTGAGGGTTTGTGGCCAGCCTGGGCGTCATAGTGAGTCTAGGCCATTCTGTAATGAACTATGTAGTGAGTTTCTGTCTCAAAAACATAAAAATTAAAAAACAGAGAAACAAAAGTTTTGGCTATGTCCCACAGCCCTAGCTGCAACATTTTAGTTTTACTAGAACTAGAAAGAAGTTAAATGAAAACATAGAAATGAATTAATTGAATTGTTAAGAAGCCCTATTTGAGGCTGGGACTCTAGCTGGGTGGAAAGTAGTTTAAATGGTTTGAAAGGGAATACAGCATTCAATTACTGAAAGAATAAAAAATAGGAAAGTTGGATGCAACGTTAGGAGAACAGTTTACCAAAAAGGAAATAAAAATTGTGCTAAAATTTCTGAAAATAACATAAATGTAAGTCTTAAAATGGCATATTACTATTTTTTCCTGTAAAAAATTCTAACCCTACCTGTTCTTTAGTTAAACGACCAACTTGAAGATATTTTCTAAAGTGATATACTATTTGAGTAATAAGCAATCTGAGAAAGTTCTTTTTTTTTTTTTTTATAATTATACAGTTTAATTTCCAACAATTATAGACTGTACTTAACCACATTAGGTTTTGTATGAAACCACTTCCATAATAAAACACATATAAAACAGTAAGATTTGGAAGAATGTTAGCATGTATAAACACTAAAAATTCACATAATTTTCTTATTGTGACAAGTATATAAGCAAGTATTTTACATATTTCAAATGCTCCTTTCTCTATATTCTTACTGTATTTTTTCTCAATGAGTAAGTTCTTATCCTTCTGATTCTGCTCTCTGTGAATATGGAAGATGAATAAGATATGAATTATAAATATTTTATAGTTTACTAACTTTTGGCAGCCTTGTTGTTTTTACTTTAGTGGGAGTTTCAATGTGGAAATTCTTTCCCAAGGACTATAATTTTTAACTCTTCATGTATTTTAGTTTTTTGTTTTGTTTCTGAGACATAGTCTTGCCATGTTGCCCAGTCCGGCCTCAAGCTCCTGGCTTGAAGCCGTCCTTAGCCTCCCAGCTGCTGAGATTATAGGCATGTGATGCTGCCCTCCACTGACAGGTTTTTAAAAAACTAGGTCTGATCTAATTTTATATGTTTGCAATATCTGAATTTTCTAATTCATGTATTCTTTCAGTAGTCAGGGGGACTCCTGGCTTACCTGTGGTGAGCTAGGCTTAGGTGAGCACTGTCCTGGCTCTCCCAGTGCATGTCTCTGATTGAGGAGTACACCAGGTGTAATCTGAGGACAGTCAGTGAGAAGAGAGCCTTGAAGTAACAATAATGATGTGGCAATTTGTAGGCAGGTGATGAGTGGCCCTTAAGTTGATAGTTGATTGGCCAAGTTCCTTGGAGGAAGTGATGGATGGAAGAGGGCCCAGGAAGACAGGCAGGGAGACAGGAGGAAAGAAGCAGCTCAGAGCAGGAAACCTTGTCTGAAGTTTCTGCTTTGTTGGGCTAAAAATCACTGGTAATATTTCTGTGGGATTCATCTTGATGCTCAAAACTGCCTTTTCTATATTGGCCTTGAGCTGCTTTTGTGTCTCGCTGAATCTGCAAAACCTTCAGTTGTTAGTGATACTCTGAGAAAACATTGATGGAATTTGTCACACAATAAGCATTCCAAAACGAGAATATTGACCTACCTCCTGTGCCACTTCCTTTTTCTTAGAAGTGGCCACAGTAGTGTGTTCTGTGCCTGTCATTTCTTTGCTTTTCTTATTACTGTTAGCCCTCTGAAGTATTATTTCCTTTTGCACATATTTTCTCTGTTTTACATTAGGAGTTGAACTCAGGGCTTCTCTCAGACTGTGCTTTTATTTTACCTAGATGTCAACCCTTGCTTTTGCGTATTTTTGAATATTTTATAAATGGCATTAGCCTGTTGTGGGTTTTCAAGGTGATTCTTTTCACTTTCATTTAGTTTACTACGTATCACCCACTTTGTTTTCCCCAGTATAAGAATTTTCATGGAGTATCCATCTGAAAGGCAGCTGTTGGTTAGAGAGTGTACATATTACTGATGTACTTAAGTCACTTTCCCTTGTTAGACTGTTTTGTTCTCCTACTAGCAGTGTGAGAGAGTTGCTTCTGCTAGTCTGTGTACATCCTTTCCAGTGTAGGGTAAAATCATGTATCTAATAGAGTTCAGTATCTGGAGAACATGAAGAGCTCATATACCACCACAGTGTGAAATAGTGTCTCAAAATGAAAGTGGATAAAGGGTATGAATATGGATTTCTTCAGACAAGAATTGTTAATGGCCAAAAAACACACAAGAAGATGTACTACATGCTGAGTTAGTTATCAGGGAAATGCAAATCAAAATTAAAATAAATATCACACATATTAGGATGACTGCAAACTATGTAGAATGACTGCAAATGTAGAGTAATAACATGTATCGGTGAGGTTGTGTGAAACTGGAATCTTCCTCCACAGTTGGAAAATTGCACAGTGGTGTTATAGCTTGAACAGTAGGGGCTGACACTGGGGATCCCACATAACAGAGTAGTGCCACTCTTGGTTGTGTGCCCAAGGAAAGGAAAATACCTTCATACCCAAACTAATACATAAGTGTTCACAGAGTGGTGCTTAGAATAGCCAAAAAAGTAGAAACAACTTGTGGCTATCAGTTGAGAGGTTGACTGAAGCATTGGCCTTTGTACAGTCAAACAGAACTCAGGCATAAAAAGAGGGTGGTACTACGTGATGCTGTGTGCAGATGCTGCTAATGGATAAAAGGCACAGAAGGTCTCATGGCATTCAACTAAGGAAAGGATTACACTGATACAGTATTAGAATTACTTTTACCTATGAACATGTCTTCATAGAAGAAAAGAAGTTGTTGGGTTTTTTCCCCCTGGTTATGCAGTAGGTTAGTTTTTTTTTTTTAAAGAATTTTTTATTTTATTTATTTTTTTTCTTGTTTCAGAACCTTTGTTGTTTATTCACTCATTTTTATGGCCGGCTCAACCCGCCCCGAGGGCAGGGCTGGTGCAGCATGTGGAGCCGGGGGTCGAACCGCGGTCCTTGAAGCCACCCAAGCTTTCCCAAGCAG
Source organism: Myocastor coypus (assembly GCA_004027025.1). NCBI lineage: Eukaryota > Metazoa > Chordata > Mammalia > Rodentia > Myocastoridae > Myocastor > Myocastor coypus. Next base: position 9,774 of record PVJA010027722.1, on the reverse strand, counting down.
GCGCTTTAGACCACTGAGCCAACCCACCAGGCCCAGTTTTTTTTTTTTTTTTTTTTCTGTCTTTTTGAGACAGGGTCTCGCTATGCAGTTGAGGCTGGCCTTGAGCTCACTTTTGTAGCCCAGGCTGGCACCGATGCTCCTGCCTCAAACTGGCACCCATCCTGCCTCAGTCTCCCAACTGCTGGGATTACAGGCATGCGCCACCATGCCCAGCTATCTTCTAGCTGTTAAGTAGACATAGTATTTATAAAAGTCACCCTAACCTGCCCTTTGGTGCCCTTTAGTAGCCAAATGTTCAGAGTGCTGAGCTTGCCTTTTTTCTGTGAGCAGCGCCCTTTATTTCTCTTACCTTTTTTTTTTTTTTTCTTTTGGTTAACATTGTAATTACCTCATTTAGTCCTGGTGCCAATAAAATTTCCTCTTTACATGTGTAGACTCTTTAGGTGAGCACTGCCTGTATAACTTCCTACCTATAGTGTTGAATATGTGCCATATTTGCTTGGCTCAGGATCCTAAGCATCAATCACTACACACACCCACTGAGGACTTGACATGGCTCATCCTTGTTCCAGGGACTTACTGTCCTTTGGTAGTGTTTCGTTACTGTACATGTTGTATTGTGTGTATATTCCGGATGTGCTTGTCACTTGTCCTCTGATGATGGAGGTATGATTTTTTTCTCTCATGAATTTTTTTTTATGAATTGTGATATGAATGCTTAGCATGTATTCTGATACACACAGGCAAGTGTGTTCCTGGGTGTGTAGTCAGAGGCCTAGCTTCTGAGTTGTAGAGTGATGGCATTTCTTAAGCTTTTCTTGTCTCTGTCTCTGTGTCACTGTCTCTGTCTCTGTCTCTGTCTCTGTGTCACTGTCTCTGTCTCTGTGTCTTTCTGTCTCTGCCTGCGTACCTGTCTCCAGGCTGGCTCTGAACTCCAGGACTAAGGCAATCCTCCCACCTCAGGCTCCTACCTAGCTGGGCTGTAGTGATAGCCACTATGTCCTGCTATAGTTAATCTGTTGCTGTACCAAGAATTTACAGGCCCTGAACAGCACAGATTTATCACCTCATGCTTCTGCAGGTTGGATGTGTGGGAGACTTGAATTGGTTGTCTGAAGATGAACCCTTCCTGGCTTGTTTACTTGGTGGAGAGCCAGCTCCATGCAGTCATGGGAACTGAGGCCTGTGTTCTTGCTGGGTGTGGGATGTGGTCATTTTGACTTCTGGAGGCCACTCATGCTTGCCTCTGGCTCTGAACTCATTTTCAGAGGCAGCAGTAGGAGGTGTCCTTCCTAGGTGGGGACAGTCCTGTTCTTCTCAGAGTTCATGAAAACAGTGGCGTCTTGGAGGTGTCTAGGTTTTTGTCTCCTGCAGTGTGTGGAATGACTTGTTTTCCATTGTAGTTGTGCTACTGTGCATTCAACCTGCAGTGTGGTTTTTGTTCATGGTATTTCTGACACTTAACTATTGTCAGTTATTTTCGTCTGGTGGGCACCTCCTCCTCTCCCCTTCACTTCCAGCTCTTCCTTTTTCCTTTTCCTTTCCTCCTTTCCTCTTCCCCTCCCCTCCCTTCCCCCTCTCCTCCTCTCCCCTCCCCCTCCCCTTCTCTTCTCCCTTTCCCTCCTCTCTTCCCCCTCTCCTCCTCTCCCCCTCCTCTCCTCTCCCCCTCCTCTTCTCTCCCCTCTCTTCTCTCTCCTACCTTTCCCCTCCCTCTTCCTTCTCTTGCCTTTCAGTAGATCCCAAGGCCTCATTGTGTTCTTAGCACACATTCTTACTACTGAAGTATTTTTATTTTTTACTTACTTTAAAAATTTTTAAAAATCTTTTATTGATTGATTTTTTATAGTGTTTTGCTATGCAGTTTAGACTCATAGTGATCCTTCTGTTTCAGTCTCCCCAGCACTGGGATTACAAGCATGCACCACCATGCTGAATTTCAGGGCCAGCAGGGCATGTGGTACTGGGGACTGAACCCTGGTTCTTATGCTTGCCTGGAAGGCACTTAGACCACTGAACTATCTCTCTAGCCCCGGCTTAGTGTTTTTAATCTGTATTTATGGGTCCATATTTATCTGTAAAGTTTATTTTCTTGCTTTTAAAAACTTGTACAGAAATAACTTTGTATTGTATATCATATTCTCAATTCTGAGTTTTTTCCTCAGACTTGTTCTACTGGGTTTTTTTTTGGGGGGGGGGGTCCTTTAGTTTTTTTTTTTTTTTTTTTTTTTTGGAGACAGGGTCTTGCTATGCAGTTTGGGCTGGCTTTGTGCTCCATTTTGTAGACTTCAGGCTGATCTCAAATTCCCAAGTGCTGGGATTACAAGCATGTGCCACCACTCCCAGTTCCAGGGCTGGCTCCGTTCTGGTCTAGCATGGCATATGGGTGCAGGGATTGAACTCAGAACCTTACACTTGCCAGGTAGGTACTTATGTCACTGTGTAGTGTTTTAGTGTATGAATATACACACAGGTGCTCAGCCTAGAAATCTAAATCCGAAATGCAGTAAAAGCTTAAACTTTCCAAGTATCATATGAAACCAAAAGTTTGGAGTTTTGGAGCTTTTTTTTTTTTTTTTTTTTTTTTTAAGAGTGATTGGGGCTGAGGAGATAGCTCCAAGGCACAAGTGCCTGCTGGGCAAGTGCAAGGTTGTGAGTTTGAATCCGGGTCCCACAAAAAAACGAAAACAAAAACAAATAAAAAATAAAGAGTGATCAGCTGGTAAAGTTTATGCAAATGTGGCAATATAAACTAAGCTGAATCATTTCTTGTCCTAAACATCTTAAGATAGGAATATATAATTTATACTTTCACTGGTAGACATTTAGATTTTTTTACTTAGTTTTCCTGGTAATTGTGTTGGAGAATTTGTAGAGGGTATGTGAGATTATATATGCTCAGGTAAAGTCTAGACATAAGAATGAAGTGTGTCTTTCTTCATTTTACAAAAAGTAGGCTTCTTCTCTCTCCTTTTCTGCTTTTCTTTGTTACTACATTTTAATGCACTTTGATGAAGGAGTATCTTTATTTTAAAAAGAAGTACACAGGGCATTGTTTAATATTGAACATTAAAGGCGTAAGTGAAAAAAGAGGCAAAGTGTATTTATCTGTTTCCTAAGGTAGTTAATCTGCATATTTCCTAGTATACTGTTTATACTCTTACACTCCTGTGATTCTGTAGCTTGACATATTGTGCATTGCCTTTCAATTTTGATACTTGAAGGTTTTGGCTTCTTAAACCCTTACTTACCTTTTGTGTACTCTCAGACTATACTTACAGCCTTTTAGTGAAATCAGTATGTAATTGGTAACTACTAAACTGCTCAACTGAAGAGCTCTATATTCCTGTTTCCTGTGTTTTTCAGAAATTAAATTACTTAATTTTTCACCTATGTAACTTTTATATACCAGCTGTTGGTGTTTGCCTGATGTTCAATCATGTTGGGTATAACATGTTTCTTTGCCTTTTTCAAGATCTTTTGTCCTAGGGCCCTCCCACCTCTGCTTTCACCTGCACCAGGTGGCCTAACTGGAAGCACTATGTAGTTTGCAGGGTGTGCTAGAGAAGTGAAGGAGGAGAGTTGCTGTTGGCTTTTTCCTCCCCATGTGCCTCTCATCTGTGAGAGGAAGGACTCTGCTCTGGGCTTCCGTTTGCCAGAGAATGAAGTTCCCGAGCCTGCATATTAGCTGTGGAGGCTCAGGCTCTCACCCCTCCACGTTGCCCCACAGAGAGCCACATTTCTGTTACCATCATGCCTGGGAGGAATGTGGATTTTCAGGTCACGTCTGAAACCTACAGATCAGAACACCCATAATCTTGGAAAGTATGGGCTGTGCCATGCTGTGAAGCAACAATAAGTATGTCCTGCCATGCAGTATGACTTGAGTTAGCCATATGTCTCCATATGTAGCTGTGCTGCCTGGACTCCAGGATGGCGGTTCAGACCTGGGTCTCCTTACATGTTATTGAAGGCCAGGCCCAGAAGGGGCTGGCTTGGCTGTCCCAGATACTGTTGGCCAACACTGTCATGTGCCACCCACATAGCTGTGGATATCTTTTAAGGGGACCTGGAAACAGGAAACTCTGGGGAGTAAGTGGCCTGGATATGGTTAAGTCCCTGCACTTGTGGAGCACTTATCCCCTGCAGGTGACACCTTGATTCAGAACGAAGTACCTAGTCTGGCTGAAAGCTGGGAGCTCTCACCTTGTCCTCCTATCTTACACTCCAGGAGGATCCTTGATATAGAAGTTGATGCTTTCATACCATAATTTGACTTTCAAGATAAAATAACCACTTGTTTTATACTAGCAGGCTGCTTACTATAAGCTTTATATTTATCTTTTTTTGTTTTAATTTATGTACTTGGTGTAGGGTCTTATTATGCAACTCGGGCTTACAGTGATTCTCCTGTTTTCAGCCTCGCCAGCGCTGGGATTACAGGTGTGTGCTACCACTCTAGGACTCGGTTGCTGGTTCAGCATGGCCTGGGGTGGGCTTGGTGTGGCATATGGTATCCGGTATTGGAACTATAGTCCATGTACTTACTTGCCTAAGCAGGTGATTAGTCTGATGAGCTATCTCAGCAGCCCTATCTTGCCTTGTTAAAAAGCATTTTCTGTAAGTTTCAGAAAGGATAACTTCTATGTTAGATTTCATCCAAGTGTAAGCATTTTAGAGAATCCCTAGAAATCAGTTTGTTAATCAGCATTTGTTTGGGATGTTCTACTACTGACACAGACTGACTGGGTGCTAAATGAGGATGTTGCTGTAGTGTGTGTGTGTGTGTGTGTGTGTGTGTGCGCGCGCGCACGTGTGATTGCCTGTCCTCCTGTGTGTGTGTGCGCGCGCACGTGTGATTGCCTGTCCTCCTGCTGAGAGACGTTGGTCCTGGGTTCTTCTGGTGGCCCTGAAGATTCAGATATTTAGGCCAGGCATTTAGTGAAGGGCCCTGAGCACAGCTACATTGACATTGGCTTTGATTTTTATTGTAATCAACAATAATTCTAAACATGTATTTTAACTTCTCAAACAAAACACTTTCTACTTTTCTCATAAAACTTTTTAAACAAGTCAGCCTGTTACCTGGTGTCTGTGTACATAACTTGGTGTCTTTTCTTGGTTGACCCTGGAGGCCTGGCTTCTTTCTGTGCCTTGTTTACTCATTTATGAACCCATGATCCTCTGCCTTTGTGTTTTATGTCTCCCTCTGAATTCATTTACCACCTGAAGAGGAGAGGGGCTGCATGGGGAGGGCAGGATCCCTAGACCAGTTAGGCTGTTTCTCATGGTCAGGAGGTTACTCCGGGAATGGGTCAGTCACTTTCAGTGGTGGGCACTCCTTAACACTTAGAGGAGAGAGGCCAGGGCCAGACAGGCAGATGATGCCTTAGATTCAGGCTGACATTGTTTATGCCTTGGCCAGGCTAGGGCCAGGTAATTTCTCCGGCTTTCTTTTCCGGGGTGGAAATGATGGCATGATGTCATCAAGAGAAACCTATTGTAGTATAACCCTGTGGTCATGGTTTTAACTATGTAATATGCACTGAGGACCCATGTACCCAGATTTTGTTTTATTTGTACTTTTTTTGGTTGAAATATGGGCAAAGTACTATTTTAGTTTGAAAACAATTGTTTCTCAAGGCTTTATGTACCTTTGATGAATCATGGAAAAAGCACTAGTATTTCCTCCTTCTTGAGTGGTCTTTGACTGGTGACCACTTCTCTCTGACCCAAGAACGTGGATTCTTAGGCCCTGTTGACATCCACAGCTCAGTTTGTCTTCAGTTCCCTGGCTGCATGGCAACTGTCTCTGGAGATATTTACCGGCCTGCATGGGTCTGATAGTGTTATCTTGTTAGAGTTGGTGCTGCGGAGCAGACTTGGAAAAAATACAAGGAGCAAGAAAGGTGTTTTCCTATCCTTACATTGTAATGCTCCAGATCCCAGTGCCTGGTGGAGCTTTGGACATCAGTAGGGTAGTCCCGCTGCAGCACTTAGATGAGAAGGGTACTTGCGTAGGTTCACATTGCCCAGATGCCACGGTCTCCTTGACAAGCTGGAACCAGATTCCATTTGCTGGTGGTGACCTCAGTGATGGCAGAGCTTTTGGCCAGGCATCATCTGCAGTGGGGCCTACATGGCTTTGTGCTGTGGGGAGCTGCCCTCTGCACTGGGGTGTCACAGTACCCTGTTTTTGTTTGTTTTGTTTTTTCTCTCATGGTGTTGGCCACTAAAAATGTCTCCACAGCACTACTAAAAGCTCCTGGGGGAAGAGTCATCCACTGGCATATGGATGTCTGGCGTCTGGCGTCTGGCAGCTGGCCCCTGCTAGGCTCAGGTAATCCTGCTCCTGTTTAGCCCCTGATCCCCTGCCTGGCTTATAGCCTCTTCCACTAACCAAGCTGTGCTTTAATTAGGTGGCAGGTTGCCAGGTGGGAGGGGAATCATCAGGGAATAGGCAGAGCCACAGGCAGGTGTGGCCCTGCATCATGCCAGCGCTGCATTGCCAGATGGGTGTGTGTGAGAGTGGCACCTGGTGATTAGACTGTTCAGTAAATGTCTTCTGCCATCAGAGTGAATGGACAATGTCACTTGTAGTCCCAGCCCCGACCATGAGTCAGGTATGTGAGTCTGTGGCATTCCAAACCTGCCTTGGGAATCTGGGGTCAGGCATGTTTCTCTGGAACATTGTAGTTGAAAGAAGCCAAATGAAACTGCTACCTAGTAAATTTCCTTATTCAACTTGGGTTTCAATTTTGAGGTAGCCTTAATAGCCAGAGTTCATTTATTTCACCTGTAGGAATTCAGAAGCATTTTTGTGAATTGGAGCTGGGCTGGTGACTTGCAGGCCAGGTGGCAGAGTAGGATACCACCACTGGGGACCAGCACTGCTCTTGTTGGCAGGGTGTGGAGCGTGGCAGAGCTGTACTGTTTGTTTTTGTTTACTGTCGGTCCTGTTCGGTTTTAAGACCTCTCCTCGGCTTAATGAACTGCTTTCTACTTAGTTCTGATCATACTGAATGCCCACATTGATAAACTGTTCTATCATTTATTGCATTGTCTTTCCCATTTTTAATTCTTTTTTTCCCCATTTTAAATTCTTTTAATGCTTGAACTCTGCATTTCATAGTGACCCTAGTTTACTTAACTATTGCTTAACATGTGAGTTAAAGAATTTTACTACTATATGTTGCTTTTGAGGATACATTTAGGTGTAAATCGTCCTTAGTTGAGCTTATCACTTTGATATGGTATGATCTAGACAGGGGCTGTGTTAAGGCTCCCAGTTGATGCTCCCTATCTGTCTTCCAAATGTTCCTGATCAGCACTTACGCTATTGAGATGTAGAGTGGCCACTTTAGGGGATCCTGGCCAATGTTGATGTTCACTAAAACAGAAAATTACTGGTTAACAGGTAGAAAAATATCTCATGGTTGTCCTGCTTTGCCTAGCTCTTAGTGAGGTTGACTTTCTGTTGTTTTCCTTTTTCCTGTAAAAGTTCATTTGCTTGTTTTGTTAATTAAGAGCTTGCTTCTGTTGTTGTTCTTTTTTTTTTTTTGTATTTTAGGGAAGGGTCTACAGCATGTTCAGGGTCTTACTACTAAGTCAGACTCGTAGTGATCCTCCTGTTTACAGCCACGCAAAAGAGCTTGCTTTTAGTAAAATCTTTCTCCCTGTCTGTGCATTTGTCCTCCCTCCCTCCTTTTATTCTCGATGAAGTTGAGCCCAGGAAATTGTGCATGTTGCCCCACCACTGAGGCTTCATTCCAGACCTGGCTTGCTTTTATGTTTAGGATAATGCGTTTTTCCAGTTTTTATATTAAGTTTTGCTCCATTGCTTCAACCTTACAGATCAATGTGTTAAAATGCTGTCTACCCTTTACTAAAATTCACTACTAGTGTTTTTTACCTTAGCCACCATTTGGTCACTCTCATCCTCTGATTGCATGTATGAATAAGGGCATCTTTTTCTGATTGCCTTGAGTCTAAGATGTATATTCCTGAGAATATTTCAGTGTGGATTTTCAAAGAGCCATAGCATTTTCTTGAATAACTATAATAAAATTATCACAGGAAACTGAGTAGTTGGTACAGTATTATTGCCTAAACTGTGATCCACACATGTGATATTCCTTCCTGCTCTTTTGTTTCCTGTGGAATCCAGACTTTCCCTGTGTTTAGCTGTTAGGTTTTTTCAGTCTCCTTTAATTTGGAGTATTTCCTTAATCCTTTTTTGTATTTAACATCAATGTTTCTCAAGAGTACAAACCAGTTATTTTCTATAGTATCTCTCAATTTGTGCTTTTCAGTTGTGTCTTCATGGTGAGATGGAGATCATACACTTCAAGCAGGAGTAATAGAAGGATTTTTGTTTCTAGAATAGTCTTGTGTTATTAGGAGCCACACCCTGTCAGTTTATTTAATATTGGTGAAAACATCAGACATTTGGCTAAGTTGGTATCTGCCAGGTTACCAACTGGCAGATCCCACTTTTCTCCTTGAAGATAATGTATGTGAACACTAAGTAAATTTTGTGTTCTCTCACCCAGTAGTTTTAGCATCTGGTGATAACTTTCTAAAATTATCCTTCTGTTACTAATTGACACTCAACTGCAAGGAAGAGCTTTTCCTCCTCCCACCTGCTGTTTATTTATGCAGTTATTTATTTGAATTGTGTGTACTTATTTAGTGTTCTGTATTTCATTATCCGAACCACTCCTATCCCTAGTTTATTGCAGCTGTGCTCTTCTTCCGTGCTTTCAGCCGCCCCCCTTGCCCCGCTCCTGTGCCCCTCATCCCTTGGGTTCTTGATTACTCACTGGTGAGGCATTAAACTCTTGGCTCCTGAGTGTGCCCCACCTGAGTCAGATGCTTTCACTGCAGCTGGGGGAGCAGAGGGTATCTAGAATCAGGACCTGATTATGAGATCATTCACTATAGCTGTCATTACTTTGAGAGCTTCTCAGTGGACAAAACTAGGGTGTGTGTGTGTATGTATGTTTATGCACATGCATGTACAGTTTTATACGTCTGTCATAGTTCATTATTGTTTTATAACAAAATACTTGAGACTGGACAATTTGTAAACAGAACAATTTTTTATAAATTTGAAACCTAGGAAGTCTCAGACCAAGGAACCTTGTGTTTGACAAGGATCTAGCTTTGTCCTCATGAGTTAGAAGAACAGAAGGGCAAAGATCCTAGCTAGTTCCTTTTGCCCCTTCGCGGGGTCCCCAGTTTCCCTCACCAAGGCTCTTCCTTCATGATTTAATCACTTCTTAACACTGTCATATTTGGGATCAGCTTTTGGAGTGGGAGTTGTGAAGATATGCAGGCCCTTGGCACATCTCTGCTATATATATGTGTGTGTGTGTGTATGTGTACTAATCGTAAGAAGTTCATTTTGAGGCTGCCAGTGTTACCAGACACTGGGTGGCAGGCAATTCTAGTGTCCCTTTGTCTTGAGTTTTGTCACGTGCTTTCTTGTGTCTTGCTTACAAACCTGGTGTAAAGATACTTCATCTTTTTTGTAGAAGTTTTACAGTTTTGGTTTTTTAGCTTAAATCTGATGAATCTCACATTAGTTTTTATTTATCTGGGTTAAAGTTCATTTTTCTCCTTTGTGGAAGTCCAGTTGTTCTGGCATCATTAGTTGAAGAAGCTTTCCACTCCTCTTTGAATTGCTTTGTTGCCTCATTTGGAGATCAGTTGACAGTGTGAGTGTATTTTTTTTTTTTTTTCCTGTTCCATTTTTCTTTTTTTTTTTCCCCAATT
>PVJA010027721.1:0-28175 GCA_004027025.1 Myocastor coypus | reverse complement strand
CAAAGACTGTACCATGTCCTGGAATATCTATAAATGATTAATAGTCAATAAAAACAAATAATTATAAACTACCACAACAAAGAGACCATTTTGAATGGACAGGAAAAACTCCAGAGCTAACTAGGAAAAGCTAATGTCTCTTATAGTTCCTGTAAAATGGGAAAAAGATTATAAGCATTCAGTTCACATAAGTTACCATTATTTTATTATCAAAAGCCTACTTCAAGAAAGAATATACTCTGGACCTTTTTTTTCTTATTGTTGCTTTGTGGGGGTTTTCTTGGGGGGCGGTTGTGGTTTTTTTTGTGACAGGGTCTGACTATGGAGTCCCAAATTGGTCTTGAACTCCCTTATGTAGTCCAGGGAGGCCTAAAATTCTTGATGATCCATTTTTCTTCCACAGCCTCCTGAGTGTTGTGATTACTGGCAGGCACCACCACACCTGACCAACAGTAGCCTTTCTCAAAATAATTTTTTTTAATTTATTAAGACACTTAGCCGGGCGTGGTGGCTCACGCCTGTAATCCCAGCACTCGGGAGGCTGAGGCAGGAGGATCGGTGCGAGTTCGAGACCAGCCTGGGCTACAAAAGTGAGCTCAAGGCCAGCCTCAACTGTATAGCGAGACCCTGTCTCAAAAAGACAAAAAAAAAAAAAAAAAAAAAAAAAAAAAAAAAAAAAAAAAAAAAAAAAAAAAAAAAAAAAAAAAAAAAAAAAAAGACACTTAACAGAAATACAAATTAATTAATATGAAAATAAATGCTCAACGACACTTGCCATTAGAGAAAAGAGAATTAAAACACTAAGATTCTTACTCGTACTCTGGAAATAATGACCACCATCAAGAAAGCCAATAATGACAAATACTTTCAATGCTACTTGGGTAAAGGACTTCATCTACATTTTTTTTAATACAATTCATATTGTTGTCCTCATAGTAGTTATACAGAGCACAGGGTGTAGACATAATAACTTTTCTTATCAATGTTGGTACAAAAAGTTTCTTCTCATTGAATTAAGAGAAAGTAGTTGTATACATAGTCCAGTTTTCTATAATCAAAATAATTTTTAAAAGGGCCAATGATGTAACTCAGTGTGAAGGCCTTGGTGTAATCTGATGGTGATAGTGGTGGGGAAATGACTTTCTATTCAAATGCTTGGGTGTGTATGCATAAACACACTGAGGACCTAAGGAAAAATTAAAACATGCTTAACATAAGTATTGGCAAACAAGTAACACATGTCTATGAGACTTAAAGCACCTTTATGGAAGTTTATTCACTTAATCTTATAGAAATTGTGGCTATAAAAAATTGTGGTTATAATTTCTATTGCTAGAATAGTAAATATATACTATTGGTATTAAATTTAATACAAATCATTAAAAGTTCAAGAAAGGTGAAAATTTTTGTATATTTTATTATTTTGTTTGTTAGGTCTGTCTCACCATGTAGTGCAGACTGGCCTTGAATTTGTTTATATTGCCCAGGCTGGTCTCCAACTCATGGGGATCATCTTGTCTCAGCCGCCCAAGTTCTAGGACTACAGACATATGCTGCCACACTTGGCTGTTACATATATATTTTAAAGTAAAACCATAAAGTCACGAGAAAGAGCTGGGCAATTGAAAGTGCTCTGAAAGCCGGGCGTGGTGCCACACGCCTGTAATCCCAGCACTCTTGGGAGGCTGAGGCAGTGGATTGGTGCAAGTTCGAGACCAACCTGGGCTACAAAAGGGAGCTCAAGGTCAGCCTGAACTGCATAAAGAGACCCTGTCTCAAAAAGACAAAAAAAAAAAAAAAAAGTGCTGTGAAAATGAATAAATGGGGCCAGGTGTGGTGGTGCATGTCTGTAATCCCATGTCTCAGGAGGCCCTGGCAGAAGCACCATGACAGCTGAGGCTACACAGTGAATTAAAGGCCTCCCTGAACTACACATCAAGACCCTGCATTAAAAAAAAAAAAAAAAAAGTGGGAGAAATGGGAGATATTCCCTGGCTAAGGAGCAGCTTATCATAGTTGTAGCTTGGGCTTCAAGGGAAAATGCTTTAGACTCAGTAGCTCGTGTAATCATCCCAGTAAATGTAGAGGCAGGTGTTTTTTGTTTTGTTTTGTCATTTTGAGACAGGATCTCGCTATGCAGTTCAGGCTGGCCTCGAGCTCACTTTTGTAGCCCGGGCTGCTCTCGAACTTGTACTGATCCTCCTGCCTCAGCCTCCCAAGCGCTAGGATTACAGGCGTGCACCACCACGTCCGGCTATCAACTTTTTTTTTTTTTTTTTCCTTTTTGCGGGACCGGGGATTGAACTCAGGGCCTCGTGTTTGCCAGGGAAGCGCTTATTCTGCTGAGCTATATCCCCAACCCAGAGGCAGGTTCTGTTAGTGACTACATCTCACTGGAGAGAAAACTAAGGCAGAGAGAAGCTCTGCCCAAGGTCGGTTAGATAAGGATCCAGACTTCAATTCATGCACCCTAGCTCAGTAACCAATGTACTTTATGAAGTCTGAAGTCTCTTTTTAGATCTGGAAAATTACTTGCCGGTTATAGCCACCACTTCTCTGCCCTCCCTCCATCTCTGTAGTTCAAAGAAGCATCCTTTTAGTTGCATCCTGTATGATAATCATGAGGCTAAACGGTAACAAACGATAGGACAAACTGCGCCTTTCATCTTTAGACCCTGAAGTAATCCACACAGAGGAACTTGTAGGAGTAGAAATGCAGACAGTGCTCTAAACAAGAAAATGAGAGCCCTGGAGGACAAGCGAAGTCGCCAGAATTCCTACTGCAGCCTCTCTTAACCCTTTGCTCTGACTCCCGTGTTATTCAGGACCGAAGCCCATTACGATTTCGCTTTTCATATCCCCCTCTCCTGGAGATGGAGAGGATGGCGGCAAGCTGAGGGCGCCTATGTGCAGGGAGGCCAGGGCGAAGCGGGGTCTAGCAGGGGAAGGCGACCCCGGCGGGGCGGAGAGAGGCGGCAGGGGCGGAGGGAGCGGGCAGCCACCGGGGAGCGTGACGCAGGGCAGCCAGGCCGGGGCGAGCTGAGGCGAGGTGAAGCGGCTGATACGGGAGAGGAAGCGGGACAGGAACAAGGCATTTCGAAACGGGGCAGAGAACAAGCTCAAGCGCACGCAGGGCCCGGGTGGTGGTGGTGGCGGTGGCGGTGGCGGCGGTGGGGCAGGGGTCGCGCCCTGGAGCAGCGGGGTCCTGAGCGCCACGGAGCTGTGAAGTGGGTCCGCCGCGCCGCGAGCACGGGCAGAGCGCGCGGCGGCGCCCCGAGGCCGGCCGGCACCCACCCGCCAGCGCCTGGGCCTTGCGTACCTGAGACGGCCGCCTGGCTCCCCTCCACTCCCGGGCCGTCCCCGACGCCGCCCGCGGCGCTCCAAAAGCCCGGCCCCTCAGCCGCCAGCCGGTCCGACATCTGCAGCCCGCGCCGGGAGCGTCTGTGCAGCTCGCAGCTCGCGGCTCCGGAAATAGCCGAAGTTGGAGCGAGTGCGGCAGCAGCGAGCCGAAGAGCCGAGACGAGACGAGCACGGAGCCGGAAGAAGCCGCGCGGCAGCGACGGGCAGATCTCGCCGCCCAGGGTCGGCCGCGGGAGTTCTGTCTCGGGAGGCAGGCGACGAGGACGCGGGGACAGTTACTGCGTGCTTTTGATGGCCAACCTTTAAAGTCAGGGCTTGGAAGAATCAGCAAAACCTGGACAAGATTCAAGAAGACGCTACCGGAAACTGTGGTATCCATAGAAACGCTATTGTAAGTTAGGGTTGCTAGGAAGCCTGGGCGCGCGAACTGCAAGTCTGAAATCCCCGAAGATTATTCTTCCGACCCAGATGAAAATGATGGACCAGAATCAAAGACACTTAAAACAGCAGAACTTAGTTATTTGAAGATACGGAACCATACAAGCAGAACCGGGAATGGAGCCACTCTCTGAGATTAACGAAGAGCCACAGCAGTTGGACAGTGAGAAAGACTTTAAAGGGAAGCCAGAGAATGAAAAGAATGTACAGCTAGAACCAACCGAATCAGGGACCGCCCAAGTGTTGGAGTCAGTGACACTGAGAGAAATGGGAAGTATGCTTTATAAGGACTTAAAGGTGCCTGTAGTTGAAAAGGTTAAAGAACCAGGCCTAAAGCCACTGGCGGAGGTTAAATCAGGTATCACAGAATGGGCTACAGAAACAGATACACAGTTTCCAGTGGAAACCAAACATGACGTCCCAGGGGCCACAATCAGTGAGACCACATTAGAGTTACTAGTTGAGGAGAAAGAACAGGAGGGTCCAGAGGAATCACTTAAAGAGAAATATAAAGAAATAGATCTAGAGCCTTCAGCACAGACTGAAGCAGAGTTTGTAAGTGAGAAAGTGAGACAATTAATTGAAGAGGTAGCTCTTCAGTTACCGAAGATAACCAAACCAGAAATTTCAGAGGAGATGCAAAACAAGTCAACTGAAGAGAAGGTTCCAGAACCACTAGAATCAGAGTATTCTGAGCAAGAACCAGGAAAACCAATTGTCCAAACAAGAATGTCAGACGAAGAAAAGGTGTTAGGGACACCAGCAGAGACTGGATTAGTACAACTACAGGAGACCAACCCAGATGTTGAAGAGGAAACACACAGAAAGTCAATTAAGGAGAAAGTTCCAAAACCTCTAGAGTATACTAAACCAATAGATCAAAAAGAGAAGCAGAGAAAATCAAGTGAGAAGATAGAACTGGCATTTCCAGAGAAGTTCAAATCAGAGGAAACAGTAAGAAAGTCAGCTGAGGAGAAAGGCTTAGAGCCACCAGAACAGAGTAAATTGGAATTTCTGAACATGGAAACAAAAAAACTAACTGAGGAAACAAGTCAGTTGCCACCATGGATGACCAAACCAGTTCAAGAGAAGAGAAGAACAGAGTCAACTAAGAAAAATCTAGAGTTAACAGATGAAGCCCAATCAAGAGCAACAAAAAAGTTGTCTCTAAAAGAAAGTGATGAAATTAGAAACAACTATGCATTAGGTTTCCACAAAGGAAATGAAGTAGGCTTATCTAATACATATTATGAGAATCCTCAAGAATTCTCAAAACTGTTTGGGCCTTATGCCAGTGAATACTCAAACTTATATTTCTCAGAGTCTCAAATGGAATTAAAAGAATCCTTTAATGAGAAGAAAGCTGTAGATTTGTCCCAAGAGTTGGAGGAACTGGTACCTAAAGATGAAGACTCCAGGCCCCCAGACAGAGTGGAGCCACAATTTGAGTTTCTTAATTGGAGCCCAGAGGAGGTTGCAGAATGGATTAGCCAGCTAGGCTTCCCTCAGTACAAGGTATACAAAAAACCTTTTGAAACCCCTTGTTCTTAGCCTATCTCATATTTCTTGTACCCTGATCTGACCTCTTGCTTCATTTTCATAGAAGTATAGAAAAGTCCTGGATATGGAGGGAGTAACTTGGATTTGGAAAGAGATCCTGGGAATCAAACTTAGGGGGCTTTGTACATGTTAAATATACACCCTACCCCTGAGTTAAGCCTCTAAGCTGTAATGGATATTAATTTTGGCCTTGCCACTGATAGATACTTGTATTTGGAGAGAAAGAGGGGATCACGTGTATTTGTCCTGTTAATCCCAGAAATTACACTTCTTTGCAATTCTTTAATAAAGGTTAAGAAATTTGTATAGACCTCTTTAAATAGAAAACTATATTTAAACTGTGTTGTCCACCATAGACTTCCTGGGAGTTTGCTAAGTTGTTTTAGTGGCAACTCCCTTACTTTAAATTTCTACAATTAATCTTTTATTTGCCCCAAATATTTCAGGTATTACAAACACTTAAGAGGATTAATATAATTTAGTCTAATAAATAGTTTTATCAAAAGATAATGTAATTTGGCACACACCTGTAATCCCAGCACTTGGAAGGCTGAGGCAAGAGGATTGATGTGAGTTCAAGAACAGCCTGGGCTACAAAAGTGAGCTCAAAGCCAGTCTGAACTGCATAGTGAGCCCCGTCTCAAAAAGAGGCACACACGCGCGCACACACACACACACACACACACACACACACACTAATGTAATTATTTTAATTTGCTGATGCCAATTGTAATTTTAAGGCCAGGTGTAGGGGTGCACACCTGTAATCCCAGCACTCAGGAGGCAAAGGCAGGAGGATCCTTATGAGTTCCAGACCAGACTAGGCTATAATATGAGTTTAAGGCCAGCCTTAACTGCATAGTCAGACCCCATTTTAAAGCGACAAAACAGACCACCCAGATAGCTCAGCAGATAAAGTGCTTGCTTAGGCAGACATAAGGGCTGGGAATTTGATCCTCAGCAAGCCATGGCAGCCCCAGGGGGCACTGAGATGGCAATTAAGACTGGGCATGGTGGTGTGCCTGTAATCATAGCACTTGGGAGGCTGAAAACAAGAGGATCACTTTGAGTCCAGTCTGTATAATGAAACCCTGTAGACTGTACTAAATATGTTTTTTTTTTTTCTTGTTTCAGAACTTTTGTTTGTTTATTTATTTTTATGGCCAGCTCAGCCTGCCCTGAGGGCAGGGCTGGCGCAGCATGTGGTGCCGGGGATCAAACCACTGTCCCTGCAGCCGCCTAAGCTTTCCTAAGCAGGGGCTTTAGACCACTGAACCATCCTGCCAGGCCCCTGTACTAAATACGTTTTTAATTTTATTTATTTATTTTTTTCTTGTTTCAGAACCTTTTGTTTATTCACTCATTTTTATGGCCAGCTCAGCCTGCCCTAAGGGCAGGGCTGGTGCAGCATGTGGTACTGGAGATTGAACCGCGGTCCCTGAAGCCGCCCAACCTTTCCCAAGCAGGCGCTTTAGACCACTGAGCCATCCCGCTGGGCCCCCTAAATACGTTTTTAAAATTGATTTATTAATTAATTAAAACTAGAAAGGTAAAATAGGCCTGCGAGATAGTTAAGTGGTCTAAAGAGCCTGCAAGCTTAGGCAGAGAGAAGGGAACACTGTTCATCCCAGGCACCACATGCTGCACCAGCCCTGCCCTCAGAGTGGGCTGAAATAGCAAAAAAGAAGACAAAAACCTAAAAATCCAGCTGTGATTTTAGGCTTCCACAAAACAAGATCTGCAGCCTATTGTACCTCCTATGCTAAAAATTTATTTGGATGAGACATGAATCAGGGCTGAGGATCTAGGTTAACCAACAGCTTTTAGAAAATGTGTAGTATTAAGATACAAAATAAGTTTTTTCTTAGTGTAGAGCTAAAAACCATGATTTCTTTCCTTCCTTCCTCTTGCCCTCTCTTCCTCCTTTTCTGTCCTAATTTGAGTACATTTTAAAGTGATGTTTTTGTATTAACAGGAGTGCTTTACTGCAAACTTCATCAGTGGCAAAAAACTCATCCATGTAAATTGCTCAAACCTCCCTCAGATGGGGATAACAGATTTTGAGCACATGAAGGTGAGTTGTCTACAAATGTTGACATCTGTTTCCTTTTCTTCCACTCCTTCTTCTTGCCACCAACTGGTGAGGCTCTTGGCGGTCCTGGGGAGAAATGGCAGGGGATTTAGAAAATAAAAACAAGAAACAAAAGCTGAGGTCAGGTGGAACCTCAAACCAGATGGGAAAAGAGAGGACTGAACTACAACAGTAGGGGTGTTTATTTATACCCCTCTGGTTACAAAGTTAGTGACAGGAGACACAGGTTGCCTAGCGACTAAAGACAAACTGTCTTAGGCAGGATGTACTACTTCTCGAGACCAAGGTAGATTGACTGCTTTAGGCACTGTAACCCTTTTTTTTTTTTTTTGTCTTTTTGAGACAGGGTCTCCTTATGCAGTTCAGGCTGACCTTGAGCTCACTTTTGTAGCCCAGGCTGGTCCCTCGAACTCGCATCAATCCTCCTGCCTCAGCCTCCCAAGTGCTGGGATTACAGGCGTGCGCCACCACGCCCGGCTCATGGGACTGATTGTTTTTTTAGTTTTTTATATAATTTAAATAGAAGCCCTTTGCTGAGAGCAGAAGGAATTGATTCTAAAGGATAATTAAAATTTGTATTAGTAATACAGGGAAGAGGAACTGAGCAAAGACACAGAGGAAAGCATATTGCCAGACAAGTCTGTGATACTGACAAATTTTAATTATCCTTTAGAATCAATTCCTTCTCATCTCCCCAAGAAGTCTTCTTACCTTACCATCCTACTGTAATCTTTTAAACATTATGCCTCTGGTACTCATGTAGCATGTAAGTGTCATCTATATTTTGCCTGGCTTGCTTCCTAATTTTTTTTAAACTTTATTTATGTTATGACTGGCTTAGCCCGTCCTGGGGGTGGAGCTGGCGCAGGATGTGGTACTGGGGATCAAACTGCAGTCCCTGTGGTTGCCTAAGTTTGTCTAAGAATGCGCTTTAGACCACTGAGCTGTCTTGCCGGCCCCTGCTCCCTAGCTTTTAAACTGGTTATGTTAACTTCTCAGGGTCTTATCTGTCCAGCACTAGCCATCCAAGATCCTTCCCCTTTGTTTAACAGTAACCTCCATTGGTAGTGTTTTGCAGTTTATGAAGCCTCATTATACATACTCTCACTTGTCCCCTTTCCTCTAATACTCTGACCCCAACATGACAGGGTTCACTCAGTATGCCCATGTCCACCAATGCTTTATCTCAATGGTTCCCAAAATGTGGACAGCAGTGTCAGAGTTAGGTGAAAGTTTGTTTTTGTTTTATCTTTTTGTTGTTGTTGGTGGTGGTTTTAAAGATAGATTCCCAAGCATGCCCTCCAGAGATTTTTAATTCATTAGGCCTAGAGTAAGCTCTGGGATCTGTTCCCTGGGACTCTTCAGCAGGCTTTTGAACCATGTAACTCTGTAAATCATCAGGCTTGGAAAATAAGAAAACTGTACTTGTTAATATACAAGTCCTTCTACTGGCAATGAGATATAAGGATTTTCCTTAAATTATTAAACACAAAGTCCTAATTGAACATTTACTCTCTGGATTATGCTAATAGTTATTCTCTGAGAAGTGCTTGTTTTATGTGTTGGTACTATACATATGTCATTTAGCCTAATCTTCATTTTTATAGAAAACAGGCCTGGAAAGGTAAAGCACTTTATAAAAAGGTAATTTAAGTAAGATCTAGGGAAGCTGGTCTTTTCTACATGACTTCCCAAACTGTGTTCTATTTAAATTACTGCACTATTTTACCTTTATAAAATAATATTCTCATAGCCACAAATGTCTATATGCATAATGTGGGAAGGACCACTTACTAAATATGATATTTCCAAGCATGCCTTCACACAGTTGTCAAGTGCTGCCAGATAAATATCTTACTCTTTTTATGTTCAAAAATAGTACATTTGTATTTATGACCACTAATTTCTACTTAAGAGTATGCTGACTATTCTAAATAAAAATAAGGCACAGAACTAATAAAATATTTGTAATCCAAAGTCCTGTTACAGGCACCAAGAATTTCAGCTCTAAGGATTCCTGAGAGTCTGCCAATTAATTTTGTTCTTGTGATATTTTGTTTCTAAAAGTAGAGTATTAATATACAATAATAAAATTCTAATGATCGTTTTTCTGGTCTTGCAAGATATGAGAACTTAGAAATCCTCTGAAATTCTCAAGAGTTAATAATAAACCTACTAGTCTATCCTTACATCCTAAGAACTTTAAGCAAATTTAAAAGTCATTGGATAAGTATGGCCTCCCCTTCAAATCAACAGAGTTACATTAAAAGTTCAAGAGTTAGAGGTATGTTATAGAAACATTACTTGATACTTAGTTCCATCTACTAAGGTAGTTCTAGTCTAAGACAGTTATCTTTCTGGAAATCATACATGAACTGTAGTTAGTATGCTGTAGTTATCTTTTTTGTTGCTACAGAAGGCATTTTGTGTGTGTGTGTGTGTGTGTGTGTGTGTGTTCTTTTTTGTTGCTACAGAAGGCATTTTGTGTGTGTGTGTGTGTGTGTGTGTTTGTTTTTCCATTACAAGGGTTCCAAACCTACAACATGTAGCACCACTGAGCTATACACTCAGCCTGTATATAACATGTTTTTATCCCACTGTTGTAATTATACCAACTAATACATCCACAGTTGGTTGACCCCATAACAACACTTAAATAAGCCAATCTTATTTTAAGGGAAAAACTTGGCAAAAGAGAATTATATTTGCTTTACTTTTCTCTGTTAGAAACTAATTTTCAAAATATCTACTACTCACTATATCAAGTGAGGAAAAGAATGCTGTGATAAATATTTGGAGAACATAAATGAGTTGCTTATTCATTTTGTTTGCATGTTTTTATAGTCTAAGCCTTACAAACTTTACAACATCTCAGCAAGTTTGCTACCTTTGCCTTGTTGCAAATTACTTAGGTGTCATACCAATTTATAACATGTCAGCAATTGAGACAGACCCTTTTAATTAAAAAAAAGTTTTATAAATAGATTTACAACAGAAGTTACAAAGACAGTACAGTGAGTTCCCATATACTTGTAACCTGGATTCCTCTAATACTAAAATTTTATGTAACTATAGTGTATTCATGAAAACTAAAAAATTACTTTTGATCTAATATTTTATTAACTGATGAACTTTATTTGGATTCTACATTGTCCCCATTGATAATGTTTCGTTCAATGATGTACTCTTGGATGCTACATTGCGCTTAGCTGTCATTTTTCCATAGACTCTTGATCCTTCTGTTTTTTGTGAGCTTGCCACATTTGAAGATGAGCGAACAAATTTCCTACAGTTTTAGTTTTTTCTGATCTGTCCCATGATTAAGGTTGTGAATTTGGGAGGAGACTATCACAGAGATGATAAGCCCTTCATAATTCATAGTGGGACATTATATTAATATGGTTTATTAATGGAAAATCAGCCTGATCATTTGACTGTGGGGTGTTCGCCAGGTTTCCTCAATCAGTTGCCTAGGCTGGCCTTGCATTTGCGGTCCTCCCACCACAGCCTTCCAAGCAGCTGCTGGAGGTGCACATGTGTGCCAGCTTCCTCTCTATAAAGTTAGACTGTTTTCCTTTTGTATTTGGCTCTTTAGAAGTGAGTGACTTAAGCCCAGGCCACATTCAAGAAGAGAATTAAGCTCCAGTTCTGAAGAAGGATATCAGAGTAAACCTACCACAGTGACAAATATATTGGGGAAGTTAATATGAAACTATAAAAACATCCTGTTTCTTAAGGGTTTGGGTGACTAATTTTAGCATTCATCAGGTGGTCTTGGCTATTAAGTTACCGCTATTGTTTTAATGATAATTTTTTATTTCCATTGTTTTATGTATAAGTGGAACTCTTCTATAAGGCACTCTTATACTTAGTTGTCACTTTTATTTTTAATCTAGGCATTTATGTTCAGATTAATTTATGGGCATTTATTCTTTGGATTATAACCCAGCATTGTGGTTGTTTTGTTTGAATTATAGTATAGCCATCTTTACAATTGTAAGCTCTTTTAAATTGGTTCCTATGTCCTTTGGGTTTTTTTTTTTTTTTTTTTTTTTTTTTTTTTTTTTTTTTGTCTTCTTTTGAGACAGGGTCTTGCTATGTAGTTCAGGCTGGCCATGAGCTCACTTTTGTAGCCTAGGCTGGTCTCCAACTCACATCAATCCTCCTGCCTCAGCCTCCCAAGTGCTGGGATTACAGGAGTATTTATTTATGTTATGGCTGGCTCAGCCTGCCCTGGGGGTGGGGCTTGCACAGCATGTGGTGCTGGGGATTGAACCTCGGTCCCTGTGGTTGCTTAAGTTTGCCTAAGCAGGCACTTTAGACCGCTGAGCTATCTCACTGGCCCCAAACACACCTCATTTTTAAAAACACATTTCCGTACTTTATGACACCACAAGTAGCTTATATTGTATTTTCCTTGCCTCAGTCACAGGATCCACCACATGTCCAGATAGTACTGGTTGATTCTTTTTTTTTTTGTCTTTTTTGAGACAGGGTCTCGCTATGCAGTTCAGGCTGGCCTTGAGCTCACTTTTGTAGCCCAGGCTGGTCTCGAACTCGCACCAATCCTCCTACCTCAGCCTTCCAAGTGCTGGGATTACAGGCATGCGCCACCACACCCAGCTAGTACTGGTTGATTCTTACAGAGAATGATATTTAGAAACCAAGAGTAGGCATTAGTTATACTCATTGCTCTTCTAGGTGTTCTCATTTTTAGTACTGTCAACAGAAGGACTTAGGAAATATGTTATATACTCACTGTGTGTATACAAATACCTATTTATTTCTCTATTTATATATGCATATATTAAAATAATCATGCATGCTGCACCATCCCCACTCCCTCAGGTGCATGGAGTCCGGATGTGGTGGTGCTTGCCTATAATCCCAGCATTAGGGAGGCTGAAAATAGGAGGATCACTACAAATCTGAGCTGCATAGACAGATCCTGTGCACACACATATGTTCACATGCACTTACACACACACAACAACAACAAAAAATCATGACTTCATATTAATTTCCCTAACTGTAGTCCAGCCCTGCAGGGTACAGTCTAACCTCCTCATCCCTCCTACTCCCAGACCCCCTTACTTCTTTATAGCTTTCTCACAGTGATAAACATGGTTCTCATCTATAAATTCTTATGAAACACAAATTTACTGTAGAGTACCATGTTTGGATACAGTTCTTTTTGTTTTTAGTCTCACAGTATCTAGAAAAAGGACTGTTCTCAGGGCCAGTGGTATAGCTCAGCGGATTTAGCGCTTGCTTAGAGGAAGCACAGGGGTCAGGGTTTGGTTCCTGGCCCTTCATGCCACGCCAGCCCCGCTCTAGAGCACGCTGAGCTGGTGATACTGGGCATGATAGTGCACATCTGTAATCCCAGCCCTTGCGAGGTACAAACAGGAGGATCACTATGACTCAGTGTGAGACCCTAAAAAAAAAAAAAGACGGAAAATGGACATGGAAAAAAAAAAAAAAAAAAAAAAAAAAAAAAAAAAAAAAAAAAAAAAAAAAAAAAAAAGTACTGTTCTCCAAAGTTAAAAGTTGGGGCTGGGGAGATAGCTCCAAGGCACAAGTGCCTGCTGGGCAAGTGCAAGGTCGTGAGTTCGAACCCTGGTCCCAAAAAAAAAAAAAAAAAAAAAAAAGTTAAAAGTTAATTATTTAGGTTAGCTTCTTTCTCTTCTACCCCCTTTAGGGAGATTCTATCCTATTTTGTAATATGGTTAGATTTATTTATCTGCAGCCTATATTCTATTCCATCCTGGATCCTCCCTCCCAACACCTTGGACTTCTAATATTTTTTGTATAGTAATAGAATTATACTATACCATATATATATATATATATATATATATATATATATATATATATATATTTCAGTGGGTTTTAACAAATTCTGTTACCCTAAAACTTCCTCCTTTGTCTCATAGACAACCAGCCTGTCCCTCCACACTAATCCCTGGCAAATACTGATCTGTTTGTCCCTATAATTTTGTTTTCTAAAACATCACATAAGAGCCAGGTGTGGTAGTGCATGCCTATAATCTTAGCACTTAGACTGAGGCAGGAGAGTTGCTGCAAATTCAAGGACAGCCTGGACTCCATAGTGAGCCCTGTCTCAACTCCCTCAAATTATTTTATTTATTTATTTATTTTATTTATTTATTTATTTATTTATTTTTTGTCTTTTTGAGACAGGGTCTCGCTATGCAGTTGAGGCTGGCCTTGAGCTCACTTTTGTAGCCCAGGCTGGTCTCGAACTCGCACCAATCCTCCTGCCTCAGCCTCCCGAGTGCTGGGATTACAGGCGTGAGCCACCACGCCCGGCTACCTCCCTCAAATTAATTAATTTAATTTTAAAGTTAGTGTCATAATTAAAATCAAATAAACGGTAGCTGTTGGATCCAGCTTTCATCCCTTAGCAAAATGCATTTAAAATAATCTATGTTTTTGTAGGAATGACAAGAAAATTTTAAGGAAGCTATATCTCTAGATTTTAATGGTGGTATAGATGATTTATATTTGAACCACAATAATTTTTGTTTTACTTATTTATTTTTTGATACAGAGTCTCACTACACAGTCCAGATTCATAGTGATCCTCCTGTTTTCAGCATCCCCAGCAGCTGGGATTACAGGTGTGCACCACCATACCCGGACTCCATCACCAGCTCAGCATGCCAGGCTGGTGCAGCATGTGGTACCAGGGACCAAATCCCAGTCCCTGCACTTGCCTAAGCAGGCACTTAGTCCACTGAACTATCTTGCCGGCCCTTGAACCACAATAATTATATTTTTAGGTTTAAAGTAATAGATTCCAGTTATGCAAAGGTGCATAGTTACACACTGTCAAAGATCATTAAACACAATAAATCAGCAATGATGAAGCAAAACCAGTAGCTTATGAATTAAGAATAACAGCTTTTGAAAGCCTAATCAATATGATACAATGATGACACAGTAGTAATAGAATCTTCTTGAAAACTGTAGACATTAAGATACTTGCCTGAGGCCATGTAAAATAAGTGTTCTTCAGAGGTTCCTAGCATTGTGTGTGTGACACTATCCTAGAATGGGGAAGTAAGAGCTCTTAGCCCTTTAATAATCTTTAAAAGTACCTATTCTTGGGTTAGGAAGATAGCTTGGTGGTCTAAACACCTGCTTGGCAAGTGCAAGGACCTGGGTTCAATCCCCAGTATCACATGTCACACTGGCCCTGGAACCCTGGGCATGCTGTGCTGGCCATGGAAACTACATATCTGTACATAATCCCAGCACTGGGGAGCCTGAGACAAGAGGATCACTAAAAGTCTGAGCTGTGTAGCAAAACCCTATACCAAGTAAATAAAAGATTAGAAGAATAAGAATAATAAATACCTATTCCTATCTAAACAACTAATTTCAAGACAACATATATGCAATACAGCATTGTCCAATTTGTGTCATTTTGTTTAGTGAAATTCTGTATTATTTCTAATGTTCATTTCATTATTATTTTGCATTCTCTTTAAATTTTTTTAATTTCCTAATAATTCTTATTAATTCAAGTAAATAATTAGTTTCCCTGAGTCTAGGAAAAAATAAAATCTATTGCTTGTTTTTTTTTTTTTTCTTTTAAGAGTTTTTAAATTTTATTTTATTTTTTTTCTTGTTTCAGAACTTTTGTTTGTTTATTTATTTTTATGGCTGGCTCAGCCTGCCCTCAGCACGTAGTGCCGGGGATCAAACACAGTCCCTGCAGCCGCCCAAGCTTTCCTAAGCAGGCGCTTTAGACAACTGAGCCATCCTGCCAGGCCCTATTGCTTGTTATTTTGTTGATCATGACTAAAGAAAATACTTGTTATTTTAGGTCAATATATGGTCTTTCAGAGGATTCACATTGTCTCTTGATGAACTTCAGACATAGTTTAAGAATCACTGAATTAAAGGAGGGTTAGGTTGCTATTTCTCTTTTCCTTTCCTTTTGTCTTTATCCTATTGGGACAGAGTTTCACTACACAGTTCAAGCTGGCCTTAAACTCACTTTGTAGCCAAGGCTGGCCTTGAGCTCCAAGTATTCCTCTTGCCTTAGCCTCGTGAGTCCTGGAATGTACCACCACACCTGATTTAGATTGTTTCTGATTATACATTTATATACTTTATAACATTTTTAATTTCCACATTATCCTATATTGCTAGAGTACTGGACTCTCTCAGCCCACAGTAGGCATGTAGTTGTGTTTGCTCATACAGAGTGAATATCCCTTACCCAAAATGCTTGGAACCAGAAGAGCTTCAAATTTTGTATGTCTTTGAAGTCTGAAATATTTGCATATACACAATGAATATCTTGGAGAAAGGACCTACATCAGAACACTAAATTTCTGTTTCATACATGCCTTATACACATAGCCTGAAGGTAATTTTATGCAGTATTTACAGTATACCTGCATTTCAATTGCAACTCATCCTGTGAAGTCAAGTATGAAATTTTCCACTTGTGGCATCATGTTGGCGTTCACAAAGTTTCGGATTTAGGAGTAATTTTAATCTTTTTAAAAAATTATTATTAGGATTACTAAACCTGCATTGAAAGTGTACAGGTCTGGCTTCTGGAGCCCAGGCTGTAAGCCAGGGAACTGATGAGGACCAGGGTGAGGTGCTGACCAAACAGGGTGCTCAGTATATATCACCAACAAAAATGAGAACTCCTAACAGCCACCCATTTGAATCTCAATTCTTAGTAACCATATTGCTATGTACTTCAGCTAGTATTCTTATTTGGAATGCCAGGTGACCATGGCGACTGTCTTTTACTCATGAAACCATCTCTAGAGCTAAACAAAAGCAGGCTAAGATTTAAGAAGAAAAGTCTAAACTGCCAATCAGTAGTTTCCATCTGGTTTAGAGTTGTCTGTGACATGAATTTTAGACTTGTAACACTGGCAGTACTTTTAATTTTTTTTCTTTTTGAGACATGGTCTCATGATGTAGTTCAGCCTGGCCTGGCACTTGGGTGATCCTACTGCCTCAACCTCCTGAGTAGCTGGGACTATAGGCATATATCACCATGCTTGGCTAAACATACTATCTACTCTTACAGTTGCCAGTATTATTTGTTTAAAAGATATTAACTTATCTATGGCCATCTACTGCAACAGGCTGCAGGTATCTTTAAGTGGTACTTTTAAAAAGATACTAAGTTTTGTGACATTTCTCTTCAGAGCTTAGTTTTTGATAAGGCCAGGCTAGTAAGTCCATGATATTATTTCATTATTTTTTCCCATTGAATAATTTAAAGGATTACAGTTCAAGAGGCCTAGGAAACTAATGAAAATTTTTACTGTTGTATTTCTACATTGGTCCCATTAAAAAATATCTTTGTATTTCAGATAATTTCTCGGCACACAAGGGAGCTGCTAGGAATTGAAGAGCCATTATTCAAGCGCAGCATCACACTCCCCTACAGAGATAATATTGGCTTATTTTTAGAACAAAAAAGTCACACTGGGGTTAAATCTGATAGCTTGACCTTGTCTGAATTTGTCAAAGCAGCAGGATTACAGGACTACTCTCCATAAATAATCCCTTGAAGAGAATGAAGCATTAAGTTGTGCTCAACTACAGAGGAGAAAAAAATCATTTCACTTACCTTGAAAGACAAACTAAATTACTTGGGGAAAGAGGTATGGTCTCCTTTGAGTTTTCTTTTTCTCCTTTTGAATAAGAACTAAAAAGCTGGGGAGAGAGCTCAGTGGCATAAACACCTAACCTTGCAAGTTCAAGTTCATGAATCCAATTCCCAGAACCAAAAAGACAAAAAAAAAGATTAAGAGAGGTTGAGCATAGTGGTACATACCTGTAATCCAAGCACTTGGGAGGCTCAGGCAGGAGGATCACAAGTTCAAGCCCAGTGTGGGCTACATTGTGAGTTCAAGACCAGTTTGAACTACATAGACCTCGTGTCACAAAAAAAAAGATCAGAAAACTGCTACTTTGATTCCTTTACTCATAGCCTCTTCATCTTACTTTTTAAAATTTTATTTATATTTTGGCTGACTCAGCCTGCCCTGGGGGTGGGGCCAACAAAGCATGTGGTGCCAGGATTGAACCTCACTCCCTTCTGTTGCCTAAGCTTGCCTAAGCAGGTGCTTTAGACTGCTGAGCTATCTCGCTGGCCCCTTATTATTGGTATTTCAACTTAAAACAGGGCAATTCCTTTTTTTAATATAAAACAATACATATCGTACTTTATTATCAAAATAATAGCAAATTAACAATAGTTGTTGCATCACATATGGCAATTCTTTTCTTTCGAGATAAGAATTGTAAGACTTCTTGATAAATTCTTTTTTTCTTTTTTTTTGCTTTTTTTTTTTTTTGAGACAGGGTCTCAAAAAAAAGTTCAGGCTGGCCTTGAGCTCACTTTTGTAGCCCAGGCTGGTCTCGAACTCGCACTGATCTGTCAGCTTCAGCCTCCAAAGTGCTAGGATTATAGGCATGCACCACCATGCCTGGCTTTTGATAAATTCTTATAAACACATCTGATAGTAGAAGCGTGTTGGGAAAAATATAACTAAAAATAAAAACGAGCTGCTGGGCATGGTGGTGCATGCTGTAATCCCAGCACTTGGGAGGTTGAGGCAGGAGGATCAGTGCAAGTTCAAGACCAGCCTGAACTGCATAGTGAGACCTTGCCTCAAAAAGACAAATAAATAAATAAATAATAAAAACACTTGCCACCCAAGATAATACTTTCCATAAAAATAGAAAAAGAAGTATTTGGGGCTGGGGAGATAGCTCCATGGCACAAGTGCCGGCCTGGCAAGTGTAAGGTTGTGAGTTTGAACCCTGGCCCCACAAAAAAAAAAAAAAAAAAAAGAAAGAAAGAAAAGTGTTTTATCATTGAATAACCATTAAACTGATAGACGTACAGCAAGCAAACTGCAAAATAAATTGCAAAGACAAGGCTCTTTAAAGCAGGCAGGCAATAGAAAAGCCACATGTCTACATCTTGTATTCTGAATAACTATGAAGACAATATGCAATGTATTAGTTAATATTTTTAACATTATGGCCAGCTCAGGCTGCCCTGGGGGTGGGTCTGGCACAGCATGTGGTGCCAGGGATTGAACTGTGGTCCCTGTGGTTGCCTGAGCTTGTCTAAGCAGACACTCTAGACCATGAGCCATCTCCCTAGCCCACAATGTATTAGTTATTGTAACTATCCTACTGACCTGTTTTGAATGTCTCATTAGTATTTCTTTCATTAAAATTAATAAAAATTTAAAAATAGAAATAAATAAAACAAGCAGGACTGGGGATACAGCTGAGGGGCAGAACACATGCCTGGCAAGCATAAAGTTGACTCCTGGTACCAAAAAAATTAATTAGGCATGTACTACCCTTTATATATGAAGTATCAGTATCCACAGCAAAAATAAAGCTTGTGGGCGTGGTGGCGCACGCCTGTAATCCCAGCACTTGGGAGGCTGAGGCAGGAGGATCGCTGCGAGTTCGAGACCAGCCTGGGCTACAAAAGTGAGCTCAAAGCCAGCCTGAACTGCACAGTGAGACCCTGTCTCAAAAAACCAAAAAAAAAAAAAAAAAAAAAAAGCTTGACATTTCTTTCTGACAAACTAGAAGTTACTGTGTGGAGCCAGGACCCTAGGCTGACCTGTAGAGGAGGAAACCGCACCATTTGTCCCACTGCTCATGTTTCCAAGGCTCCCCAAAAAACTGTCATTGGGTATAAAACTGGCAGTGTCTTCCAAAGGGGGTAAAATGGAACAAGAAGTTCTCTTCAATCATCAGAGAAAAAAGATACTTAAGAGTTTGTGTATGTTCTCTTAAAAATAGCATGATTCGCTGAAATATCACTGACAATAGAGGGTTGTTGTAGGAGCTGAATTAAATAGAAATATAGGTAGTCAGAAAGGTCTAGACCCTCATGGAAACAATAGAAGACAAGATACCTTAGAACTGAGAGAGACAGGTGCTTAAGTTCTAACAAAAGGGTCTAACAAATGCTTACCTCTCTAAAGATAAGCATCTGGGATTGATCATCACCTTGAGGAAGCCAGGAAGAATCACTAATCCAACTGCTACCAGCTATCTGATAAAACTCCAGTTCTATATTCATGACTGCTTCCTATGTGGATTTCTTCCTCACTTTGTCCTGGATTTGATCAATTTTACCTGAGCAGTGGTGCTTGTAATCTCATTGGTTGGCCATAGTTTTGTCCTACTTCATGTCCACCTAAGCAAGTTCCCATGTTCTTCACCTTAGACCTGCCTCAAAACATGGTTTTACTCTGTAAAACTCCCTGGGAATGGTAGCTTCTTGGGACAACTCGCTTGGATCCCCTTTCTGTCCCTCTCTCAGAAGCTTTCTTTTCCACAATAAATATTTTGCTCTTAACCTCTGTTTGCTCCTAAAATTCCTTCTTCAGTTTTAGAGAACATAGACTCATCCCAGGTATCTTTCAGGTTGAGAATTTCATTCCCCTGTATCAAGGTCTGGGGTTTGTTTATGTCTTAGTTACTTTTCTTGTTGAGACAAAATGCTTCCTCCAAAGTTGAAGGAGAAAAGGTTTATTTATTTAGCTCACAGTTTATAGAGATTTCAGTTCATAATTGGCTGGCGCCAGGGAAGAGAGAGAGAGAGAGAGAGAGAGAGAGAGAGAGAGAGAATAGCTGGCTCCAAGGATGGCCAGGCAGATGGTTACAGCAGAGAAGAAACAGCTCCTGGTGGGCAAAAGGTGGGAAGGGAGCAAAGCAGCAAAGTAGCGAGGAACGAAGCAGCAAACACCAACCGCCTCCCTCCTTCTGCCTTTTTTCTATCCAAGCTACACACCCCTAGGGTAGGTAGCATTCACCCAGAGAGGGCCTTCCCATATCCATCCCCAGAACTATACTAAATCAGTCAGTGGACTAATTTAGTAACTGCACACCCTTAATTCCAGCACCACACATTTTAGACCCAGTCATATCAGAAAAAGCCCCACCTATGACAGCATGAGGCTTTGAGGGTACGCCTAGACATGAGCCATAATAGGTTATAAAGCTCCTTTACAGGGTAACCCCCTAGTTTTATAGAATGAAACTCAGGCTACTGTCTCCTCATGACTAGACCACTTAAATGGTTAAGTACCTCTTCTTTTTACTTGAGTGACCCCAGCTCTCCTCTAGTTTATTTCCTGGTCTCACTTCTTAACCCAAATAACCCCAACAGGGCTAATAAAATCCAAAGAACAATCATATACCTTGTCTAGTCTCCTACACCTCAATAAACAGAATAATTTGTTGTTGTACTAAAAGATAGTACTGGAAGTTAACATTCATGCCAAATATTAATATTTGATGAACCTATTTTTTTTCCAAATTAAACTAAGAAGCCTTACCAGACACGATTCACATGTCATACCTTTGAATTTGCCTGGCTCCTGATTATGAAAAACAATGTAAATAGGTGCTCTAAGACCATGGTGATTTCCATATGTGGTAAGTGGTTTTGTTCAGAAGCACTTGAGCATTTGGAAAATAGTGATTCTGTTTGCTGACAGAGCATAGTAAGTGACATCTCCTACCTTGATAGGATAACTGCTGCTGTTTTCAACTCTTAATATAGTTGACAAAAAATATTTGCAAAACATAAAGGAAATAAATGAATTTTCATTATATAAATAAGGTCTGTATTTTGTAAAATTATTTTAGTCACTAATATAAATAACAGTTATTTTTAAAGTTGGCTTTATGGTTTAAATAGGAACAACTTTCTATTTAGTTAGTTGGTTAGTATTTTAGGAAAGGGTCTACAGGATTCACGGTCTCACTACTAGATCAGACTCATAGTGATCTGCCTGTTTACAGCCTCCCAAGAGTCAGGATTACAGGTGTCCGCCACCACACCCAGTCTCAACTGCCATCTCAGCATGCCCCCCGGGAGTGGGGCCAGCACAGCAAGCCCGGTGATCAAAGCCCTGTGCCCTGCATCTGCTTGCAGGTGCTTTAATCCACTGAGTTATTTGGCCGGCCCTTAAATAGGAATGGTTTTAAATAAGATAGTACCAGAAAACATAATTGAAATAAGTATAAAATGCATCAATTTATATTATTTACCAAACATTCACTTCTTTATCTGAAATGGTAGGAAAGTCAAGTTGCTGTATCATTTGTCAGCTGTATACCACACAGGGAATAAAAGCTGCAGAATATAATTTTCTAATAATGGCATGGTAACTTCTAGAATTTAGCTTTTACAAAAGAAATAATTTGTGTTAAGGCTTTTCTGGGGAAGCGGTTAATGAATGGGCATTAGATTTATACTTTGGTTGTTTCTGAAAGCTAGACATACCCAAACATGTTGATGTATAGGACCTCTTGTTTATTCTACATTTGAAAGCTCCACCAATACAATTTTTGAGTACAGTACAGTGATGTTATTATGTGTCAGCTGTGAAAATCAGGACACAACCTCATAGAGCAAATCTGTGAAAGGGAAGAAAAATGCGCCTCATTGCTGAGATCTCTTACTGCGATGGACAGTCCATGGAGGCCACTGGCTGGTCTTCATTGTCAAGGGAGATGCCAAAGGAATCACAGTACATATGGGTAAGGTGGTCTTGGAGAACGGGACTGCTTGAGAGACACTGGCTAAAGGGAGTTTCCTTGAGCTGTACATCAGTTAGATCAAACCAGGGAAAAGGCCTGGGGAGAAAAAATTATTATTCTTTATCCATTCAACATATCTTATTTAGCTGCTAAACATGTGACTAAGGAAAAACTCTCTAAACTTGAAAATATCCCAGGGGAAAATTTCAACCTGAAAAGCAAAGCAAAACAAGATCGAAAACTACAGGACTCAATACTCAAGGGCTGGGAACGACCACAAAAGGTGTAAGTACACATAAGAATAACCCTAGAGGAGAAGAAAGAAAGATAGAAGAGAAAAAAAATTTTTTTTGAAACAATGACTGAGCAGGTCCCCAAATCAGTGTCAGACAGCAGACCAGAGATCCAGGAAGCAAGCTGAGAACATCATCAGGATAAGTGCTCACAGCCGGGCATGGTGGCGCACACCTGTAATCCCAGCACTCGGGAGGCTGAGGCAGGAGGATTGGTGCGAGTTCGAGACCAGCCTGGGCTACAAAAGTGAGCTCAGGACCAGCCTCAACTGCATAGCCAGACCCTGTCTCAAAAAGACAAAAAAAAGGATAAGTGCTCACAAAAGCAACAACAAAAGCCTACATGTAGATATTTAAAACTATAGAAAATCAAATATAAAAAAATCCTGAAAATAAAACAGGAAAAAAGACTGTACCTGCTGAGGAACAAAGATAGAATTAAACGAACTTCTCTTTAGAACCATGCAAGTAAGAAGTATTTACCTTCATAAATAGAATTAACTGCTCTTTCACAAAGTGACAAAAACAATACAATGGAAAAAACCATAGCATTTTTGGCCAGGGGTGATAGTGCATGCCTGTAATCCCAGCACTTCAAGTTCAAGGACAGCCTGGGTTAAAAAGTGAGTTCAAGGCCTGCATGTACTGCATAGTAAAACCTTGTCTCAAAAGACAAAAAGAGGGGCTGGGGAGACAGCTTTGTGGTGCAAGTGCCTGCCTGGCAAGTGCAAGGGCGTGAGTTCCAACCCTGATCCCCCCCCCCAAAAAAAAGACAAAAAGAAAAATTCATTTTCAAACAAATGGTAATAGCATAACTGGACATATACATAAGAAAAAAATAATATAGACACAGACTTTACACCCTTCAGCAAAATGTACCACAAATTTAAACTAGCACATTGATGTACTCTTGTAACTTCAGTACTATGGAGGCTAAGGCAGGAAGATTACCATGATCTTGAGGCCATCTTGAGCTCATAGTGATATCAAGGCCTGTTTGAATACATGAGACCCTATTTCAAAAATCTAAAAAGACTAAAAATGATAACAAAAATCCTACAAATGTAATATGTATAATTGTAAAAGTTCTAGAAGATAATAGGGGAAAAATAGCTGTAATATGAAAGGTATGACACATAGAAGAACTGGTAAATTGGACTTAAATAAAATTAAAGATTTCTCCATGAAAGATATTGTCAAGAATGAAAATGCAAGCAATAGACTGGGAGACAATACTTGAAAGGCTACATCTTTGTTATCCAAAATACACACAAGGAGCTCTCAAAACTGAACATAAAATGCTTAAAACAAAGAACTCTTGGGGCTGGGGAGATAGCTCCGAGGCACAAGTGCCTGCCTGGCAAGTGTAAGGTCGTGAGTTTGAACCCCAGTTCCACAAAGAAAGAAAGAAAGAAAGAAAGAAAGAAAGAAAGAAAGAAAGAACTCTTAAAATTGAACATTAACAAATCAAATTAAAAATAGGTAAAAGGCCTTGATAGTCACCTCACCGAAAAAGTACATGCAGCAAATAAACATATTGAAAGATCTTCAGCATTATGTAGTTACAAATTTAAAGCAGCAATAAAACAACCACCCACTCCTACCAGCAGTGCCAGGATCCAAAGCACTGACAACTAAATACTGGTAAAGATAGAAAACAATAGTAAACATCTTCAAATGCAGGTGAGAATACAAACGATACTTCAGAACATGGTTTAGCGCCTTTGTTTTTCTTATAAAATTGCCAGATGGTTCAGCAATCAAATACATTGGCATTTACTGATATAAGCCAGAAACATGTTTTCCCACAAAAATTTCCCCAACAATGTTTATAAGAGTTTCATTCACATTCTCAGAATTTGGGAACAATTAGGTTGTCATTTAGTAAATGAATAGATAAACTATTAGAGCCAGACAGTGGAATATTATTTGACATAAAACAAGCTATCAAGCTATGAAAAAATATTTCTTTTTTTTTTTTTTTTCTTGTTTCAGAACTTTTGTTTGTTTATTTATTTATTTTTATGGCCAGCTCAGCCCGCCCTGAGGGCAGGGCTGGCGTAGCATGTGGTGCCAGGGATCAAACTGCGGTCCCTGCAGCCACCTAAGCTTTCCTAAACAGGCGCTTTAGACCCCTGAGCCATCCTGCTGGGCCCCCTGAAAAATATTTCTAAGTGATAGAAGTCCATCTTACAAGGCTACATATTTTGTGACTCTATAACCTTCTGGAGAAGGGAAAACTACTGGTATAGTAAAAACATCAGGGCTGCCAAATGTTAAAGGAGTGGGAGGAGTGCAGAGAAAAGAGCAGTGGAAATTTTCCCTGTTATACTAGAGTAGAACACAAATTATTATGCATTTCTTCGAGCCCCTCATATATGTCTTCATCCAAAGGTGACCCCCAATGCAAACTATGGACTCTGAGTGATGATAAATGATATGTCAATGTAGGTTCATGAATTTTAACAGATGCACCGCTCCAGTGGGGGAATGTTAATCATTGGGGAGGCTGTGGAGAGATAGGAAATCTCTGTATCTTCTAAATTTTGTTTTGAAATTAAGTACTATTTTAAAAATGTGTATAGTACAGGGTCTCACTACACAGATCAGACTCACAGTGATTCTCCTGTTTTCAGCCACCGTACCCAGTTTCAATCACTGCCTCAGCATGCCTGGGGGACTAAACTGTGGGTCCCTATGCCTACCTAAGCAGGTGCTTTAGTTTGCTGAGCTATCTGGTCAGCCCTTTAACTGCTTTAAAATATTTTTTTTTAATTCCAAAGAAGAGGGGAAATTCAGTGAAAACATATTCCACCAAGACTATATTATGAACTTCTCATCAGGTGATACAACTTCAAACTTGTTTTGTTTCACTTTGATTTTGAGACAGAGTCTTGATCTGTAGCTCAGGCTGGCCTTGAACTCACTATGAAGCCTAGGCTGCTCTTGACCTCACAGCAATCCTCTTGCCTCAGCCTCTTGAGTGCTGGGGTTACAGGTCTGTGCTACGATGCCTGGCGGCTTCAAACTTTTTTAATTTTATTTTTATTTTTTTCTTGTTTCAGAACTTTGGTTTGTTTGTTTATTTTTATGGCCGGCTCAGCCTGCCCTGAGTGCAGGGCTGGCACAGCATGTGGTGCCAGAGATCAAACCGCGGTCCCTGCAGCCACCTAAGCTTTCCTAAGCAGGTGCTTTAGACCACTGAGCCATCCTGCGGGGCCCCACAGCTTCAAACTTTATAAAGAAAGATGATTACAAGTATGGAGTGAATAGGAGGCCCGCATGAGGAGAAGCAAGATGGTGTTGGCGAAAAGGCATTGTTGCATGCTAGGCTTGTTTTCGCTGAAGCTGGTCAACCCTGAACAGAAGTGACAGAGCTCCGAAACAAGCGTGGTCACGATTTCCACTCACTCCGTGCCAGGGGTGTCTTCCCACGGCCAATGTCCCTTGTTTGCTCAGCCAGATCTTGGGTGGGAAAGAAAAATGTGAGACGCCAACTGTAGCCCTCTGTGGACTGTTCGTGCCAGAATAATGTTTTCTTTCCTACTCCATGATAACAGCTCCAAACAGTTTAAAAGGATACATTTCATATTAGTAAAATGACTCTAATTACAATGAACACAACCACTTTATCCATTTTACATAAATATCAATGTTTATGGCAAAGCCAAACTGAACGAATGGCTCATTAAAAAAAGAAACTGTCGAAGAAAAAAAAAAAAAGTATGGAGTGAATCTGAGAAACTATAAACCTAGTGGGAACACTAATATGTCAAACCTCTCTGTCTAAAAGACCATCTGACAAGAGTGTAGCACATTACTTTTCCAATTTTATATGCATATAGGATCTTATAAAAATGCAAATTCTGTACACATTCATCTCAGCAGCACATGGAACTTTCTCCAAAATTGACTTGTTAGCCAGTAAATCATGCTTAAATAAAAATGAAAGAATCAGCATTCCATACTTATAGACCATAGTGCAATGAAATTAGAAATTAATAACAAAAGAGATCACAGAAATTTTGCAAACATATGGAGATTAATCAAAATACTTTTGAATAATCAGTGGATCATAGAAAAAGATCAAAGAAGAAATCAGTTCTTGAGATCACATGAAAATGCCAGTATAATACACCATAAACTAGAGGATACAATGGAAGCAGTCATAAGAAGGAAGTTTATAGCTATGAATGCCCATATCAGAAAAATACAGTAAGGCTTTGGCCTTAAAAAGCATAATAATATATTTCTTTTTTTTTTATTTCTTTATTTATTTTCTTGTTTCAGAACCTTTATTTGTTTATTCACTCATTCTTATGGCTGGCTCAGCCCGCCCCAAGGGCAGGGCTGGCGCAGCATGTGGTGCCGGGGATCAAACCGCGGTCCCTGAAGCCGCCCAAGCTTTCCCAAGCAGGCGCTTTAGACCACTGAGCCATCCCGCCGGGCCCAAAAAGCATAATAATATATTTCAATGTCCTAGAAAAACAAGAAAAATCCAAATCTGAACTGTACAAGAAATGAAACTATAAAACAAACATCAATGAAATTGAGACTAAAAGATAAATAGAACCAATGAATCAAAGACCTTGTTCTTTGAAAGAATAAAGAAAATAGACAGACTGGGCATGATGGCACATGGCTGTAAGCCCAGTGCTAGGGATACTGAGACAGGAGGATGACTATAAGTCTGAGCTGCATAGCAAGACCCTGTATCAAATAAATAATGAAGGGATGAAGGAATGAGTAAATGAATAAAAGACTTTTTTAAAAAAGAAAAGAAAAAATAGGTAAATCTTTAGCTAAAAGATCTATATCAATTAGAAATTAAAGAGGCAAAAATCACAATAGATATCACCAAAATCCAAAAGATTATTAATAATTAGCTTGAAAACCTAAGTTGGAGGATCCAAAAGAAATGACCATATTTCTACATACATATGAATTACCAAAATTGGTACAGAAACAAAAGATATGAAAACTCTGAATAACCAAATAATAGGCAAGGAATTGAGGCAGTAATAAATCCTCAATAACTAAGAAAATGCCAGGGCCAGAATTTGAGATGGGACCAAGAAACATCTGGCAAAGGAGAGACCAGAGACACAAAATAAATTAAATTAAATTAAAAATGAGGGGAATGTGTATTATAATGAAGGCTGAGAAGAGATTGCTTCAATAAGGATGGCACCTTCATTAGTCAAGAAGAAAAGGAGTTAAAACGTGTCCTGCAAACCTAGTAACATGGGACTCATTGGTAACAACTGTAACTACTTTTGATTATTAGATTCTCAAAGACTGAAAAGATTAATTTTATAGATATCAACTTATAGAGAAATGGCACCTTCATATTTGTGGAGATGATCTGAGAAGCAATTTGGGAATATATATTCTCTAACCCAGAAATTCTCGCACATATTTAGTGCAAAAATATCCAAAGATTTAAAAAAAAAAAAAAAGAAGAAGAATTTCCAAAGATGAGGGATGGCCCAATAACTCAGCAGACTGAAGTGTCTGCTTGGGCAGATGTAGGGGGCTGGGGTTTGATTGATCGTGTGTGCTGTGCTAGCCCCACCCCCAGGGCGACTGAGACAGCAATTGAGAATGGACGTGGTACTACAGGGCTGTAATCCCAGCCTGGCGCTTGGGAAGTTGAAAACAGGAGAATCACTACCAGTCCAATCTGTGTAGCAAGACCCTGTAGACCCTGTACTAAATGCATTAAGAAAGAAAGAAGAATATCCAGAGGGCAGGGGCATAATAGCTCAGTGGAATAAGTGCTTGCCTGGCAAGCACAAAGTCCTGAGTTTAATCCCTGGTACCACCAAAAAAAA